>JAQFZG010002689.1:0-15697 GCA_034695465.1 Entomobrya nicoleti
CCTCGCCAACAATTGATGTAAAGAGGACTGTCTATAAGTCGAATGATACATTTATGAGTTAGTGTAAAAATAAATATGACCATGGTAGCAAGACTTCGAAAAACTGAATTACCTTCTGCAACACAACAAAAACCCATTATCGATCGA
The DNA here is from genome assembly GCA_034695465.1 of Entomobrya nicoleti. Lineage (NCBI taxonomy): Eukaryota > Metazoa > Arthropoda > Collembola > Entomobryomorpha > Entomobryidae > Entomobrya > Entomobrya nicoleti. Next base: position 148 of record JAQFZG010002689.1, read on the forward strand.
AATATAAGTACGGCAATTTGTAAAAGTATCCCTCTATTTTCAGGTGGAAACATATTTTTAAGTAAATAAAAGGGTACATCTAGATTTAGGTATACAGCAATTGGCGGAAGTAGAAACGGAATAACCGCGAAGCTAAGAACCAAAATAATTGAGATGATTCCGATGCCATCTAAGTTATCATCATGAAAAAATACCTTGTACAAATTTAAACGTTTGATCTTAAACACTTTCATTGCATCGCTTTTGAAGCGTGTGGTTTTACGAGGTAATGTAGCTTCGAAACGCATAAGTTCATTACACATTGGAACTATATCATTATTCAAGTCTGACAATATGCAGCAAGTTCCAAATATTGCTATCGCAAATAGAAGTTGAACTGTCACAGCAAACAGGGAAATTATGGTATAGTTTGCGGGATGGTGAAGTGCGTCCAATAGCGTATACAGGCAGCACGGTAGACCAATTGAAAAGACTAATACGAAATTTATAAACTTCCAAACAATTAGTTGTGGGAATAAACGATTCTCAGCAAAAAACAATTTTAGCTTCGGATCCCAGTAAATGTTAATTCGATAGTGGTATATACTATCGGAAACCTTTTGGTTCAGTTCTAAAGCTTGGAGAATTAATGGAGAGCACATTTTTTGGCTATAACTATATATATTAGTTTACAAACTTCAAATCTGGATTCTGAAAGTTTAACAATAAACGATGCTTCAGCAGAAGGCTATTCGGATTACTGAAAAGCGCGATTCTGCAAAAATCTTTACAGCACTTCGAAACGAACTTCTTCTACGCTAAGCAATATTCCCAATTTTTTGAAGAAAATATGCTTAAATTTAATATGGTATGTGGAGAACTTTACTTTACGATACACTGCTTATATCGATATATGACGTATTATAACTCAGTTATGTGCTTCTATCTGTAGAATTTTTACTTCCTAGTGGTTGTGAAATAATATTTATAATCGATCAACTAACAAAGAGCGAGAGGAACTTGGTTGCTTCCGATTTTTTTTATTCGAATAAATAACCTTAAAATTCTGGAAATTAGGATTGGTTGTTCGGAAAATAATGCAAGTGTATTTCAGCTTTTTCTCTAAAGAATTGATCTATAGACATGTTAGAATCAAATCTATTTCATGCATCAAAAAATAATTTCTGATTTTTCTGTTGAATTGTCCCAATTTCAACTATATAAATTTAACGGCGATCTTGACGATTAAGAAAAACAATTATAGGCATCGTAAGAATTAAGAAATACTACTTAGTTTCTTATTTAAACGATATAAGCAAAAGTTAAATAAAATTTAGAGGCAAATCGTACATAGACACCTTCCAGTGGACCCTCGTTATTAAAATAAATTACGGGTACTTTTAGAAAAGTTACGCGGGTAAAATCGATACATTTCCAATTGCAAACAGAACTAAATACATGGAAAGTTGTCTGGTTTTTCCAGCTTAAGATGTTGAATATGTAGCATGGTTATGCAACCAACAAAAAATATGTTACATTTTGGCCTTTACTCAACCGTTTTGGTTTTAAATATACGTGTATATTTTTCAACCATGCCTGTGCCAGTATACGCAAAAGTTGTTCAATTTTATTAATTTTTTGCATATATATTTCAAATATTTATTCAAGGAAGAACAAAGAATCTATATTTTTCATCTTATAATGACAGAATATCAATTAGTAATACTTCGAGTTGCAAGCGTAAATACACTAAACAGGAATAACAGTTGCTTATTGGAAAAAAGAGAAAAAAATCGGACCCGATTGAAAATACCATCTACGTCTTTAGTAAACCATTTTTGAGTAAAAAAATGAAATTGAAAATTGATAATGACTAATAATGACTAATAAGTCATTATTTCCTTTTGAGGCAACTAATTGCTGTCATCGGTATACGTCACAAATGTTTTGTCAAACTCACCTTCTTGTTTAGATCTTTTACGGTACATATTACACAGAAGACGTAACGTTACATGATAAATGATTTCCAACAGAGATAGCAAACTGAAACCCATGCAAAGTCCAAGTAGACCACCAGCATTGGAAATAAGGTCAACCGTGGTCGTCATTTCTTTTCTCAAGCGAGGAAACACAGAGCCCACATTGAAGTATATGTGAACAATAGACAAATTTTCCGCTCGTCGTCTAAAATGCACCATAAAGTATATCTATAATAAATTGGATTGATTTAATTTAACTTTTATTTAAATATATTAGTTATTATTCATACTGTAAATCTTTGTAGTTTGGATGTTTATCAGTGTTTTGCTCAATCAATTCCAACATACGTTGCTCCCATATAGTTAACGCTGTTGCTTCAGCATTATATCGTATGTCAGTACAAGCTGGCAAGCACTCGTCGCACACGAAATCCAAAACTCCTTCCAAAATTTGAGCTAAAACAAGTTTGTTTAAAAAATAAAAAGCTCAAATCCAAGTTTTTTTAGATGCATTTTAGCTAGAATATACCTTTAACAATGTCTGTACAGCTGTAATTCCAGGCTCGGCATACTTTGTCACTTTCATGATCTGCTCGGAAAAAAAAACATGTTATCAGTCTAAAAAGTCATACACGTTGAAAACATGTTAAAAATATATAATTTACGTGGCATATAATAGCGAACACATCCACAATCCTGCATTGTGTGTCTTGCAATACATTCATCCATGCAGTTTGACTCTGTATATTTGGTGTAATGCCTTAGCTTCATCTCTCCCTCAAAATAGCAACGACGTTTCTCCAGTTTGAAGCTCCTAGTCGAGTCATCGCTCATAGTTATTTCTGGGTGCACGCTAACAAACGATTCTGTACCTTTTCGAATGGCAATCCCATTGTCTCTCATGCGAGGGAAATCGATAGGAACGTTTAAGCCAAGGACAAAACCTTTTGAGTCAGTGTTAGTACAGAAATATTCGTCCATGTGGGGATCTAATAAAATCGATAAACCTGCCGATCTACCGGGAAAGAATTGTCTTAGTGGATATTTCCGTTTTAGTCCAGGTTTGTCAAGTAGTATGTTGTCATAATTGATATTGGCTTCATTCCAGGCCTTCAAACGGTCGGGGTCATCCGATGTGTCAATTCTTTGGAAACATAAGTTTAGTTAAACTTTGATTTTATGATTTTAGTATGACGTTTCAATTAATTACCTTGTAGTCCACAACAAACTCAAAGGAATCATATTAAATGTACAACAAGAGCCGTAATCGGTTTCAACTCGTTGAAAAATTTCACTACAGTTATGTGCTCTGTCAAGCCAGACACAATACAAAATCATGTCTTCACAGGACTGGGATGCCTACATATGCAACCAAAAATATGTCATTGTAAAATTATCGTATTTTTTTTCTTTTATAACAATGTTTTGTTTCTTGAGTACATACATTTTCAAGAGTACCAAGGGTGTCCATAAATTGCGTAAATTGTAGAAACTTTGCTTCCATTGGGTGAAACAATTCCGGTGCTGCCAGGGTCACATTTCGAAACTTGTCTGTAAATGTTCCTGTCGCATGGCAAATGTGATGAATGTCATAAACAGATGCAAACATTTTGAGCATTGTTTCGTTAGAGAACTCGCCCTTTACAGCGCGATTTGCATTTGCTCTATATTGATCCCATATTTGTTTTCTGAGTTTGTTTACACTGCAAATAGTGACAGATGGAAATGGGATTTGATTCAGTTTCTTTTCTTCTGGATTAAAAACCGTTATGATAGGCATTTGGGTATACGCATCCCACATTTTCCAAATTAGGACTGAAGAAAATACCACTGCTAAGGTAAAAGAAGCAAACCAAAATACCCTGCGAATAAAATAATTTAAACGTTAGGATCAATACTTGAGCTGTTCTTATTGTTGGTTAATTGAATTTTTAATTTTGGATGTACCTTTCACACAAATGTCTATTGGGTTGTCCTAGATACTGCAAACCGTGAAGACCTGTGTCGTTAAAAAACTGAACTGGTCCACTATTTTGCTGTGGGTCGTACCACTGCCATTTTTTGAAACCGTGGTTGAAAGGTGCCCTTTTTGATGACAATATTTGTCGCTTATGCTTTTGGGGAACTTGAAAAGACGTTATAAATATAGGGTAAATTTCCATCGTTTTGTTTTTCTTTGAATACATTCTGGTGACCGTGAATTTCTACGCTTCTATGCTTTGGTGTTATGGTCATGTGAAACAAAATCATGAACTAAACTCATTGTGGCATTGTTTGGGTTGTTTCAAAAGATACTTTAGAATATATTTTGAAAGTATGACGTCAAAATAGATTGTAATCAAAAAACTTGTTTAACGAATTTTAATGCAAGAGTATTTGATTTGTAGGGGAATATGTACATGTGAAACCTAATTGACACGAAATCGTTTATTTGCGTGTCAAATTCTTTCAACTTGCAAATGCAAAATACTTGAAAGCATTGGATATACTTTTTCAGGTAAACAATTAGATTTTCCTAGGGACCAACTTAACCGACATCATCACTTAAACAAAGGACATGCCGTGGCGTTAAAATTTAAATTACACTACTAATTGCCTTTTTTTGTCGCACTACTCATGTGCCTCCATTTTTCTTGGAATATTTGGGGAATTTTTTGTGTTTAACTTGGATGTATATTAAAGCACAAACTCAAGTATATCATTTCATAACGTCTTTATAACCCGATTTACCATCATCAAATATAATGGTTTTCTACTCATGGTAGGATATACTATTTTGAAACATTGGCTGGCAAAAATTTAAATTTTAGAACGTCTTGAAGACATTAAACATACTTAAGGGCTACACATGTTCAACATATTTTGTAACACATGCTGAAGCTTTTACGTTTATTAAATAAAGTAATTGCTTTTTTGAGGTTCTATTTTATACCGATTTTTTTTAACACGATAGCAATTCTCCATATTCCACACTTTAAACACTTTTCAAGATAACTAAATGTAATTAAAAATTGCTTACACAATCTAAACCTTTTAAATATGATAAAATACTAAAGTAATTAAACAAATGTTTCCGATAAAACTAATATGTGCTTAGCATACCAGATGAAATCTATTTCGTTAGTATTCAACTTTAGGGATAGGGAACTTTTTTGCAAAAGTTTTCTCAAAGTAGATGAACGGTTGCTATAGATATTTGTTCACAAGATACGGGAATAACGTAAAGCAAGACTTTATATTTTTCAAAAAAAAACACAAAAGTTTATTGAAGATCTTTTGTCCCCTAATTATATGCTTTGGTAGATACAAGTTGTTGCCCTATGTTATATTGTGAAAAAATATACATGGTAACCGTTTATCTATTTTGCGTTTTCTTGTATTGTTTGATATTTAAAATCAACTGTGCTATTTAGTGCTCTCAATTCTCTATTTGTGGTTTAAAACTTTTAAAGATACACAACATTGAATTTTTTAAGGCTGTGTGAAGCATCACAAACCAAAAATATTTAGTGCTGGAGATGTATGCCAATATTTACAAAACTGAAACTGAAAAACGTTCTAAAAATGGCAATATTTCACTGCTAAATAAAAAGAGAGATTTGATAGAGAAAAATATTGTTTCCCATGTTATATTGTCATGTTTGGATGTAACATTGGAAATATTCATTAGTGAATTCTTGAACTTTTCAAGGTGCAGACTTAATTAAACATCCATCTGTTAAGTGATACATGCGCCAACAACGTCTACTATTTGCTGCAGATAAAGTTACCTCTTGTTTGTTTAGTTCTTGCTTTTACGAAATACAAATTATTTATTTATATAAACTACTTAGCTAATGGAAACGTGTTACACATGTCTGTCCCTAGACATCGTAAAACCTAACTAGAACAAATATCGGTCTTTGTGAATTTCCACTTATACGGTATAACATAGAGTATTTGTTGAACTGTTTATTTGTCAGTTTTTACAAAACCTGGAAATTCTGAAATGGTTGGTTTCCTGATTTTATGCGTTTTGCTTTTCAAATTCACCAGTGGACGTTTAGAAAATAACCCTACAACCGTTACTGAATTATCGCAGCAACGCTCAACAAATTATTATAAATCTGACCCAACCCCAGTGGACATTACATTTTACAGAAAATTATTTTCACCTTGTCTCGTTCACATAATTAATTATCAAAACCGGGATATAGAATTTGAGACAATAGTGATTACACCTGTAATACTTTCGCGATATGATATTCTTAAAGTAAAATACAAATTGGAGCTCAGAAAAACCATTAAATTTGAAACCCAGGCTAGTATTTTTCCATTCGAAAAACGAATGACGTATAATTTTTCCAGTGTATCGTATTGTTACAATCTTCAGTATGAAAAAAGATGCATTGATTTGCCATTCTTTGATAAAACTAGTGCCATGAAACCATGGACTTGTGAAGCGCATATGTACCTAAATCCTCCACAAATCAACGAACAACCAAATTTTTATGAATTTGATGTGCGCCGTTTGCCATACTTAGTTATCCCAGGCGCATTCAAAAGATTTCTGCATGACGTACCAATCCATTTACCCGGTAACATCGAGTTTACCTTGTATAAAAATGTGAACCAAGTTATGAAAGGATTGGTTGTGTCAAGAGAACAGTACGACGTTCTCGTTCTAGACAACACAGTAAATCTGGAGTTCACAATATCGAGTTGGACTAATGCTATAACATATTACAGAGATGGAATTTTTCAACTTGATCCCACGTATGTATCATCAAAACGGGAAATTCTAATAGATATTAAATCATTTAATAGTCTAAGTTGGCTTTGTCGGGACTGTCATGATTGTCGATTATTTGGTTTTATTTCATCAAACAAAATCGAGACTTTTAGTGAACTGTCCGAAGTAATCAATGAAAAAAGACAACAACATCTTCCCACAACACAATGGAATGCAGTTATGTATCCAACATTTTTGAATGTACTGGAAGAAATGTCAAGAAACGAACTATCCGGTTATGAATACACCATGTTTCGTAATCTTGCCAATAAAATACGTTTAACAAACGGAAACTACGAAGTAGACCATATGAGATTTCAAGCGGAAATTCGTCTTATTAAAGCAGCATTAACAAATCTGTCGTTTGATAATGTACTTAATTTGTACGGATTCGAATTTTTGTATGAACCGAAAAGACATTGTGGAACTTCGAAGTTGTTTTCCAATTCTTTCATATTGCTTCATCCTGCTGGTAAACATGACATTGTTCTTCATCGACTACACCCAAACGAGCTAAAGTTAGTTAGCTGTGGTAATACCACGGTAACCGAAATTTGGCCGGTTTTTAAAGATTTGGTATCGATTTTTGATGTTTATATTTGGGTTGGTTTGTTATTTTCAATATTTGCCATTTGTTGGTTTGTAAGTCATATATTTTGTAGTTCAATGGCATCCCATCAAAAAAAGAAATTTGGATTTTGGGAAACATGCTTCAGTTTATATCGAACTTTGGTTGAACAAGGCAATCCAATAGACTTAGTAATGTTGCGAAGCCAAGTTTCCAGTCAAATTGTTTTAGTAATATTTATTTTTGTTGGTGTTCTCCTCACTAATCTTTTTCGAAATGAAAATATCACCAAAGTAACTTTACCAAGATCACCGATTCCTTTTGATACGGCGGAAAGTTTACTTCAAAATGGTTTTAGTATATACACAAGGGGAACAGCATATGGAACTCATGACATACGAACATTGCCCGCAAATCTAGTTACGGGTTTAAATGTTGATATGATTTGGTTACTTTCTCCAAAAGGAAACTATTCCCAACATTTTATAACAAATTTCTTTCTTAGTGAACTATACACTTATGGGAAAGCCCAAACATCAATTCTAAATTGGCAGTTTTGGAGTTTTCCAATTGAAAGCATCATGTCGAAATTTGTGCTCCACGTTATGAATCATACCAAACTTCTGCCAAATTGGTTTGAAAGGTTGATGAATTTCAATACAGTTACGACAGGTATATTTGGGGATTGTAATAAAACAGCTGTGTTATTACCAGATTATGAGGCGGATTCCCTTTACTACGAACTTAAGCGAGAACGTAAAAGCACGTTTTTGGGAGAGGGTTTAAATTTGTATGTTTGGTATGGAATTTCGTTTATGCGAAGAGTAAACCCACATGCTATTCGACGACTTCAGTTGATATTTCAATCAGGATTATTTGAGTGGTGGGATAGAGTATTGGTTGATTTAATGCCAAGAATAAAAGCTGGGTCTTTAGGTGTTGAAAATTGGGCTAAGGAAAACGCGTCGGATATGAATGGTAATATTGTTATTGTGTTTGTAATATATTCAGCTGGGATATTAATTTGTTTAATGTGTTTTAGTATCGAAATGTTAATTACTATATTCAGATGGATTTATGCGTGGTTTTTGAAAATGTATAATAATAAATCCAAATTACGCCTTTTGTTCTTACGTAGGAAACCAGTTGTAAAATTGTTCATTCGATCGTGTAATAATGGGCGACCAAACGGGTTTGAATTAAATATCGAATAAATCTTACTCAAATTTCAAAAACAATAAACATAAAATAAATTTAAACGGTTGATTATTTGTAGTGAAATATTTTGAAACTAGCCATTAGACTTGGTAATACGATTGTAGTTAATAAAATTGTATTGATGTACTCAATGCAAAGATTACAATTACTTCTGGACTGGTATTTTGTGTCCCATTCCATATTGCATAGTTGATAAACAAGCTAATATACTGTAATTGGAAGGCTTGCATTATTAAAGAATCTTAGATGTCATTTATTGGACAAATAAACATTTGATAGTTCATTTAATTATTATGCTAGGCAAACTACCAATTTATTTTTATTGCAAATCGTTCATCACTTAAATAAGTGGAATTCATTAATGTCTCTCGAAAAATAAAACGTGCTTGAGCTAAAGCATAAATTTATAAACTTAATGTATTTGAGAAAGTATTCTGGCAATTTATTTTCTGCAAAAAAATGTTACATTGAAGAAAATTTGTTTTAAAAATGCTCTATTTGCTAAAAAAAATACATTTAGTGAACTTCTTTACAAATTGTGGTTTCTGCATTTTTTTGTACATACTTAAAATTTACAATTGTGTGTGAAATGTTTTTTTTAAATAAATAGATAAGCATTAAAATAATTTTATTATCCTGATTGAAAACTTCTTTCTAAGTTCACTAGAAATATTGATGATCACCTCAACTAAAAGTATTACAAAACTTACTAAACATCCAAACACAAATGCATATCCCACCGCTTTTAAGTTTTTGAGCTGCAAAGGCTTTTCAACTCTGCTTTGTGTATTTACACTAATCTCCTCATTATTATGATCATCATCAGTAAATGCTTCCACATCAGCCTCACTTTGACTTAAATCCTTTACCCCACTTCCTAAAGAATCTCTTGCCATTTCCCTTTCTAGAAGCATCTGATCCTTTATCCACTTTGCGTACAACCCTGCTCCCCTTGTTGCTCCAGCATATCGGTTCATCACATCAAAATAAATCGAATCCTTTTTAATTCCTGAACTCATATCCACAGCAAAAGCTTCATCCTGCGAGATATACAAATTCTTTAGTGCCGGAAAACCCACAATATTTTTCATTATCATTGCAGTTCCAATATTCCTCCACATAATACATGCCGTTTTGTCGAAAGTGGCCGATTTGACACATGCTTCTAGTGTTTTAACTGGTTTGATCCTACTGACAATTCCCTTAAAAACAGGAGATGGCGATGCTTTTAGTATATGCATTTCTGCAGGTGAAAACGAAAACAAATTTATTTTATAATCCTTATGCTGGTTTAACTGCTTGAATGTTCGTGGTATTGGTTGTCTCCCGGGAAACGTTATATATCCAACTAGATTAGCTTTATAAAACATTCCAACCACAAATGCAAATAGAATTAGAGACATGGCTAAACATCTCGTATGTGTTTCAACTGGTATTCGAATATTCTGTTCCAGAAACAAAGCCAGTGGCAAAAATATTCCTTCTTCGAGAAACACTGGAACCATAAATTTACGATTTTTCACAAGTTTCCAAAGTACAACCATGGAAAATGCAACCACAAATAATCCAAGTGATAGTAAAGTTAGAAACCAAACTGTTTTAGAGAGCGGGAACACTAATGCTTGCCATTTTAACAGTGGTTCGGGTTCCTTAACACAGAAAACAATTGATTCCTTTGAGGAAACTGTAAGATAGTTCATTAAATGAAATCGTGGATACATTAGAGCAACAATTGGAGTGTAGTCTTCTTTCCCATCATGCACATCGCCGTAATTACCTGTCCAAGTGCCGTTTTCAAGTTTTCGGGTTACTTTGAAAAATTCGTAGAAATTTGTGGTAAAATTTGTGCGATTGCTTAGTTCAAATGTAAAGTTGGCAGAACTTCCACGCATTTGAGATATATTTCCAAACGAGTCGCGACTAACAACAAGAAATGGTGCTGCACAGAAAAACGGCACATTTAGCTTTCTTCCGTTTAAGTTGTTAAGGTATTTCGGGATATTTAGAGTGTCACTTTTCAGAATCAAGTCAGAATATACTGCAGGCACCAGCAGATATTTTGTTTGGTTAAGCTGATAGTCAAAATATGTTCCGTGCATGAGAGCAACTTTGTCAATTAATTTGGCATGTTGCATAGCTGCCTCCAAAATGCTTTGACTTTTGGAAACAAAGACAAACTGGTCATGAACAGGATTTCCAAGTATTTTGGCAATGAGAATGGGCTCGTTAGCTTTTGAAATAATGAACAAGATATTCCAACACACGGATCGAAATTTAGAAGTTGAAGAATTGAGTCGTAGATTTGTAATATTCAGACTATTAAGTTCATACGGCTCAATTTTCCTGGTTATATGGATAAAATCCAAAATGGGTTGATTTTCTATGTCGGAGGTGTCCTGATATATTTTTAAGTTGCAAAGAACTCCTCGTACTTTGTTAGTGTATGAGAAATCTTGAAGAATGGAGTTCGTGAAAAACAAGGAAATATTTGAAGCCGCTACAATGGTAATTTTTATAATCATAATATAAATTATAGCTAAGATAATAACAGGCTTCATCGTTGCAAATGTTTGAGACTGTGAATGACGAATGTGTGGACTGATATAACGTAACGTTTGAATTATTTTCTAGTTCATTCATGTCACGAAATGGGAGGAAATTGATTATTGGAAATGAATTACTTACGTTGGTATAAAGGTAAAATATAGCCTACTCGTTATCTATTTTGGTGGCTATTACTTTTGCTACTACATTTTTTAGTCACGAGACAATTTTATGTGCTAATAAATAATATATTACATTTTAAGTCTCTGGTTAAACATGGGCTTATTTCTTAAACCTGACAATATTAAGTATGCCATACCATTAAAAATGTCATAATATACTGTTTAATTGGAAATTCATATTAACTACGATGGAGTGTCATCTCGCTTAATCCAAGTTTGACCTACGTCATTTGACCAAAATGGGTATAACAAATCAAGCAGTTGTTTTACGAAACAGGAATATTAACAAAACAGTCCCGGTGATGTCATTGGTACTACTCTAAATTTTGGTTACTGTCTCATTCTGGAAAATCTCCATCTAGCGTAATTGTAACTTAATGAAAAATTGATTTGGTAAATTTGTTAAAAGATGTCAAATTTCTATAACTTCGGAGAAAATGCATGTTTGGTGAACCATCATTTTTGACCAATTGTCTGGCAGCCGTCTATCACAGGATAAAAGATCCTTCATAAAATGACAATATCTTTATGGCTTGTGTCTAAATTGACCATAATATTTAATAGTTGGTAGGTAGAATAAATTTATTATTATTTTTGTTTTCATGCTAGAAATATGTTTCTAATGAAGCGATAGTTTTATAGTGTGCAACTGCATTAAAAACAATTTTTCTGCTAAACAGCAAAAGCATGCTTCAGCGAAAGGTTTTACATGCGAAAAAATACTTTTATATATGCCCATTTGACGTTTTTATAAGCTAACGCAATAATATTTAAAATGCAAATAGTTATCAATTTTTCTAATTGGTGACCCATTAATCACTTAATAGCTGACTCACGACTATAGGATAAATAACATTGTGCCAAATTTTGGATCTACAAAGTTAAACAGGTACTGATCAAAATAGTTAAATAATATATGGAAATTACTAAACTTCTGACTGATTAAAATAATAATATATGAAGGCTTACATGTAACGATTAATTTTATAAATAGTTGTGCGTTAGAGTGAGATGTGTAATTAATATAACGTGTATTTAGGTAGGATTTTTTTGTATAACCAATTAAAGAAAATGTATAAAAATTGGAAAATGAATGAAGAATAGTTGAAGAGTGTTTATCATGATTTTAACTTGAAATTATTCGTTAGAACATTAATGAAATTGAATACTGAACCTATAAAACAGCGTCAGGTTAATGTTAACTAGCCTAATTTTTAACTGCGGTAAAGCAGCGTAAACTAAGAGTATATATTACATAATACCATATCATCAATTTTTTGGCGTGCTCAAAATCGGAAGCAGTGAGCTTATCCAAGCAGATGATGATAAACGTCTTGGTGGTATTCCATGATCATGAGTTCGTCCTGTTTCCCATCATAAACGTATAAGTGAAGCAGGTAGGCAAGTGGACTGGTTCAGAGACTTCTTTTGGATAAGCCATGAAATATGTTCGGACGACGGCTACAGCTGCAATATTTAGGTTGATAAACCAATTAGCCGTAGACTTTGATATAATTTCCTTTCACGGGGCAATCTGTTTCAGAAAAAGACTCAAGCAGACAATGTTTCTCTCTGGCACGATTTTGCCAGTACCTGGGTTTTGTCTTCTGCTACCATTTTGGAACATTTAGAAGGTCAATACATATTATTTTGTTAGTAGAGAAGATGATGACACTAACTTCCAAACGAAGGCCCAAATCAGCGATAGGCTTGTCAAGTTAGCACCACGACTGGAGAAAAGAGTTAAGAAATAACTCGATTTCCTGCTTGCAAATGGAATAGGTTTTAACGATTATGGGATAATAAGTGCCACAATTCCAGCAATTCCAACGTTTTCGATTGTAGAACTTTCCATTTATGCAATTGTAGCAGAAGGAAAAGAACCGTTTGGTTTTGAACAAAATTAATGATAAGGATTTATTCACTTTTAGATATTTTTCGTTTAAAAAAATATAAAAGCATGAGAATTATGGCAAAACCAAAAATTTTAATCAACAAAAAAGAAGAAACTGGTTTTTCTGAAGAATTGAAAAGCTCTATGACAAGTTACGTAACCAGACTGCCATCTCATCATTACAACAAAGGAATTTAATGAAACACGCAATCTTGTCTCACTTATAGAATCACTGAGAAGCATACTTGCTCTTTCACGACATCTGACGCTATCTTGCTTTATTGCAAGGCAACTCCACGGTTATTACTATGCAAGCCTTGCCAATTTAAGACATCAAAACAGTCATTACTGCTTTATCTTGATCGTGCAGGACTGTGTCCTGAAGCGAGTTTGCGCAATTTTTTAAACCAAAAGACTAGAATTGAATAGGCAGCAGCGTTCGGGGTCGCATTTAAGCAATTGAAAGGGCCTTTCGTGATTAAATTAACAATAAAGGAAAATAATTTGTCGCTGAAAAAACCCAGCGTGTCTTTATAGGTTATGCTTAGTCGACAAACGGTAGACCCATATCGCCAGACTATATATGCCTGAATACTTGCTAAAACATACAAACTACGGTTTGTTTGAAATCAAGAAATAGTTTTCTTCAAACGTAAAATTAACTAAAAGGCTTCTTCTAAATAATACCAAATTCTGCCAGCTTTCCACGGCTTTTACCGACGCCGTGCCTTTATCACGTAAAGTAAGCGTGCAGGATGCAAACATAAATGGTAAAAGAAATATTGTAATTCAAAACCCATGGCGAAGCATTCTCAAATTGAATAGTAGTATAACACCGATAGACAGTAAAAACTGTAGAGTTTAAAAAGATCAAATTACACAAAATAAACATTATTAAAATCCGCAACGTCAGAGATATTTTAGAGATGGAGTGTTCCAGTTTGATCCTACATACACACCATCTAAACGAGAAATTCTAATAGATCTTAAAAGGTTGAATAAACTGATCTGGTTATGTCGTGACTGTCACAACTGTGAATTGTTTGGATTCGTAAGGTTAAATAAAATTGAGTCTTATACTGAACTTTCGAAAACAATTAGTGAAAAACGAAAGGAACATCTTGCCCGAACACAATGGGGCACACTTATGTATCCAATGTTTACGGATGCACTAAAAGAAATGTCAGAAATGCCGGTAAACGAGTATACAATGTTGCGCAATCTTGCCAAGAAATTACGATTGACAAAAGGTAACTTCGAAGTAGACCATATAAGATTTCAAGCTGAAATCCATCTAATTAAATCAGATTTAACAAATCTGTCATTTGATAATGTAATCAATTCGTACGGTGCAGAATTTTTGTATCGATCGACAAAACATTGTGGCAATTCAAAGTATTTTTCCAATCCTTTTCTAATGCTTCATCCTGCTGGTAAGCATGACTTTTATTTTCATCGGTTACACCCTAATGAGCTCAAGTTCGTCAGCTGTGGAAACACTACACTAGCAAATATTTGGCCACTTTTCAGAGATTTAGTGTCGATTTTCGATGTTTACATCTGGATTGGTATTGCTTTGTCGATGGCTGTTATCTGCTGGTTTGTGAGTCACATATTTTATGTTCCAAAGGTAAACCATCAAAGCAAAAAATATGGATTTTGGGAAATATCCTTCAGCTTATATCGAACTTTGGTTGAACAAGGTAACCCAATTGATTTGCAAATGCTACAAAGTCAAAACTCGAGTCAAATTGTCTTAGCTATATTTATTTTTGTTGATTGTGTTCTAACCAATCTAGTTGGAAACGAAAATATTACCAAAATCACTTTACCAAGATCACCAATTCCTTTTGACACGGTGGAAAGTTTATTACAAAATGGTTTTAGTATATACACAAGGGGAACATCATTTGGGTCTCACGACACACGAACATTGCCCGCAAATCATATCATGGGCAACATGTTTGATATATTTTGGTTACTTTCACCAAAGGGAAACTATTCTCAACATTTTATTACAAATGTTTTTCTGAGTGAACTATACATTTATGGGAAAGCGCAAACATACAATATTAAATTGGCAGTATTGGAGTTTCCCGATTGAAATCTACATGCCCAAATTTGTTCTTCACATTATGAATGGATAAAATATTGGTTGATTTAATGCCAAGAATAAAAGGTGGCTTCCTAGATGTTGAGAAAATAGCCAAAGAGAATGCGTCGGATATGAATGGTAACATTATTATTGTATTTGTAATATATGTTGCAGGTATACTGCTTTGTTTGATTGGTTTTTTTTATTGAAATGGTAATACGTGGATGGAGACAGCTTTATAAGTGTTTCGTCAAATATAGCACTGGTAAGTCCAAATGGTGGTTTTTGCACAGGTTTTGGAAACCAACGGAAATTAAACA
>JAQFZG010002690.1:0-15697 GCA_034695465.1 Entomobrya nicoleti
GCGTATTTATGCTACCAAAAGGTAGCGTATTTGTGCTACCATGGTAGCGTAAATACGCTGCTGATCCTCCACTGATAATTTCGTCGTAACCGTCCCTCTTTCCACCTTGCTGCGTTTCTGAAAGGGAATATGGTTCTCATGCGTGTAAAATGTATGGGTTTTACCCCTTTTTAATTCAGATTAATCCCCAAAAAAAATCGCGTGAATTTGTTTGCCCCCTAATTATTTGTTGCCTTAAGATTAGCTTATTGCTTACAATTTACAATATTTAAAAAGTAGGACTATTTACTTAATGCTTTCGTAACTTGTTTTGGACGACCTGGTCCACGTTTCATTTCTAAACCTCCCGTAGTAGCCTCATCTTTTAAATCATACTATTCTAGCATCGTGGCTAGACCACTTGTGTGGAAACATACATAATTTTTAAGTCCCCACGAGTGCATACATAATCTGGAGCAAATTTAGATTCACGATAAAATATTTTGTTTCCACTTCGCTTTCAACATAATCCTTAAAGTTGGTCCACTGTTGAAAACGTGTGGAGCTAATCAATCTAGTAGACTCAGACGAGGTAATGCAGCCTCCATCACTCCGAATGCAAGCAATATTTTGTGTCCCTTGCTTCCTGAATACTACGACAGGTTTACTTTTAAGTCAAGCATTAGCCATCATTAATAACTTTAATTAACCTTTTATTTAATTTTTTTGCACACGCTTGTCTCTAGTCACGCTTTAGTTCCTCCTCTGATATTTGGACTTCCTTCCATTTCAAACGCCTGCTTCCAGTTAAAATAAAACGATCGCTACGAGAATCTGAATCGGTGTCTGACATTTTAAAAAGTTGCTACTGTCTGATTGTGTTTACGGTATCTTAGCTTGAAGTCAACTGACATGAATAAACACTTCAATTAAAGCTTGTCACATAAAAAATAATATACATGCAAATAGTAATTCTACGATGTATACAAATACGTACACACAATACACTTACAATGCATTCATATATATGAAGAATTACTGAAGTTAAGATAGCATTTTTAAGTGACACTTTTAGGGGGCAAACAAATTCATTAGATTTTTTTGTCGGGGATTAAATAGGATTAATTTGGGGGAGAACAGTGCAATAAAAGGGGGTCGACAAATCCTATGCCAATGCGGGTAGACGGATTCTTTTCTAATTTAGTGCATAAGTAACCTAGGGAAATGACATTTTCGGTGGTGATCCCCTCTGGAAATATGGGTTCAAAAGGAGTCACGAGTTATAAATTGTGAAATTAAAAAATAATTCCCAAAGGCTTGGCTTGTAAATAAGAATCAGATAGAACATAAAGGACACAATATCTTCTGTAAAATATAGAATTAGCCAAATTTATTTCACAAGAAAATACTTGTAAGGTGACATAAACATAAATTGTAAAATGATACACTTAACTTAGAGAAAACTTA
This sequence comes from Entomobrya nicoleti, assembly GCA_034695465.1. Taxonomy (NCBI): domain Eukaryota; kingdom Metazoa; phylum Arthropoda; class Collembola; order Entomobryomorpha; family Entomobryidae; genus Entomobrya; species Entomobrya nicoleti. Next base: position 1,447 of record JAQFZG010002690.1, read on the forward strand.
AAGATTTCACTATCGTTTATAAAAACGTTTAACTACCAAGCATTCTTATGTTCATTAACTTAAATTACTTTACGTGTCATTAAAAAGTAAATGAACAAGATCTCAATCAATATATTATGTAATTGAGTGGTTATGGCAATCATTCATTCTATTCGTCTTTATGTTTAATTGAACTACGAGTAATTATATAAAAGGTAATAAATACTAATCTAAATACTAAATAAGTACTACTAATATTTTTCATACTTTTGGTGTGCTTTGATAGCCGGTATTTTATTAAGAGAGGATGAATTTTTTTTATGCATACTCTCATCTAATTTATTAAAACCCAATTTATTTACATACATTCTCTGCAATATCCTCTTACAAAGTCACATCGACTCATGTAATACCGACTCCAATTTAACTCCACTAGACAAAGGAAAACATTTGTAAAAATTATTTACTTTTCAATCCGTTTGTCAAGTTATGCACCAAGGGGCACCTAGCGCTAGCGGGACAAACGCTAGCGGCAATCAAATAAAGTACCATACATTAAATTATACTATATAGACTTAAAACACTCACTTGCGTGAAGCCAAAATCTAATGCTCGTTGGTATGAACACAAGCACTCTTACATGAAGGAATTGGATGCTATAAAAGTATTCGTAAAAACATGATATATAACTTAGTTCTTAGTCGTTAGCAATAAAAATCATAGAATTTAGAAGCTTAAGCATACAAATATTAATTACTCACGTTAAGTGTTTTAGGTGGGTAGAGATTATGACAAATATACATTGTTCATAGCTTTTAACAGTATTTATCTCTATTTCTATATCTGCCGCTAGCATAGTCGAGGCTTGTAAAATATATTAAAAAACGAGTATTACAAAGATAATTTGAAATTCTTTTCGAACATTAATGGCTAGGGGAAATGAGCTTGTATATCTTTCCTCAATCCGTATAAGAATCCATTTAAAATACACATAACCGTACCATTTTTAAGTAAACTAAGAACTTTGCGGAGTTGATTTGTAGGCATATTCATATAAGACATGAAAATTGTCCTAGGCTTGAGAGAAAACAATTTGAAAATATACTAACAAGGGCATTTTGATACGGAAATAACACCATGTCTTACCATGTCCCACACATAAGTTGTCCCATAGGTGACTTATTACAATAAATAATGTACTATTTGCTACAGTTGTACTTTATGTATACTTACACGTTCTTACACATTTTAGTAGTTATATTTTGCTGCTAATAAAGATCTAAACTTAACTAAACATATATAACTAAAAAGTTATTTATTTTTTAAAGATAATTTTGCATTGCTTAAAATAATGAATGGCTATCTCTGGTAGAGCTATATTCAAAAATTTAGCCATAATAATTCTACATTGCGTGTCACCTGTGCTGTGCACTGAAGGATGAAAGGTAGTGTTGATGCTTGCACAATTTTTAGTTTGAAGGCTGGTTTTAACTCGGTTTTTATTCTCTCCTAGGAAAGCTAACCAGTTTTGCATGGAGTAAAACTTAAATTTAAAAATTGCATAGAAAAGCTTCTGTCTATATATGAATGAATTTTATTTCATAACAACTGAAAGGACTGATTTGCATTTGAAACATGAGAAATAGGGCAGTTATTAACTCAGATTTCGGTTTACAAGCGATGATAAATATTTCTGCTACTTGATATACTTACACAAACCCTAACATAGAAATACTTTAATTTGATTATTTGCAAACCTTGATTTTCATTTACACGAGTTTTAAGTTTAGAATTTAATAGTAAGTCTGATTATTTTATTTGCTATTTTGGAATTCAAGATATAAATAAGGGCATACATTGCTTATTTCTTTAAAAGCATCAGGTTGACAGTTTGATTGACGGCAAAGTTCTGAATATTTAGCGGTGTTAAACGAGCAAAGAAATTGGACCCACCAAAATATATTTTGAAAACTGGACACGACTTTATCCACCGTTTATACCATTTACATTTATTCCCGTTCAACTCTGCTCTTCCATTAATTTTTTTGCGTACCATAATGGAAACATTGTGCACGTCAGCAAGTATGCCAAATACAAAAATAACCAGTAAAAAATTGACAAACCCTCCCCAAACGTTCCAAAAGTTGTACCAAATCGGGCCACCAGTTTCCTTTCCCTCAATCAAATAAATAGAGTTGTGGAAACAAACCATTTGTATTGCTATAATGCATGGAATTGTACAACCGAGTTTTAATCGGGAAAAGTTTAAACGATAATGTGTTGACATGATTTGAATTTGTCTATGGAACAATGCAAGCTTCCTTAAATCCCTCGCGTTATCCCTATGTACCTCCAAAAGTTTCCTGTTTTCCCCGAGTCAAAAAGTTTTTAATTTCACAATTTATAATAAAAAGTTCATAACTTTAAACCAAACTGCAAAAAAGATTCTTACTTTCCGAACTGGGCAATGTGAACTCGAAAGCAGTTTCCTTCCACAATGTATTCCAAAGACATTTGGAAACAGCATCCAGCAAACATAGGATTCCAAATGGTATATGAGGCCAAGGCTATTATCACCTTTGTCATAACTTCTCTAATACTCCAGGTAGGCTGATGATAATAGCCAGGTTGACCCGCTTCGCATTGACTATTCATCCAGTAGCCAACGTAAGAAGGAAAACAAGGATTTCGAAGTATGTCCACTGCATAGCAAACTGGCAACAATACTCCAGTACAAGTCATCAAATGAATCATGCCTCGAAGTAACAAGTCGGTTGAATTAAATCTCCGTCTACGCACAAACGCTGTGTTTCCAAAATCCTTTACAAAGTTTTGCTCAAGTTGAATGAAGCCATTGCAGAGTTGAATGACGCCTGAAAGTTGTGTATAATTCACTAATTGACAAGACACTGTCAGTAGTGCACAAGAAAGGAATATCATACTCTGAGTGATAACCATAACCGAGGCGCCTTTTATTGCGCTAAAAACTTGAATAGATTCCAAAATGAGGTACACTATCGCTATTCCAAGTCCAACTCCGAAAATGCGTAGTTTCTTCTCATTTTTCATTTCAAGTTGATTTAAGGACTCGTTCCATTTAAACGGAAGTCCACCACTCCAGTCAGAAATACGTAGAATAAGTCTAACGTCTTTAAGCAGACCACCTATTCCAACGAGTTCCATGGTTGAGCAAACAAAAGTGGGCTTTTTCAAGGAGTGATAGTGGACCGATAAGGAAAGACACTGAAGGATGCGTTTTAACGAATATTTGGTAAGAAACTAACTGCCGACTTCTTTGAATTGCAAAAATTATCCAACCTGAGGCAAATAAACTAAGCGTGTTTGTTAATAGTCTAATTAAAAACATGATTTTGAACTTTATCTGGCTAAATAAGTGCATAATGGAATGGTAATAAACTACTCTATATTTAGTAATTGTTTTTACGAATGGCTTGAGTTTTAGCAATTAACATGTGGCTGCCCTAATTTTGCTGCTTAGCGTTTTGATACAATTCAAAAATACTATAATTGCATATTTTCAGAATAAACAAAATATGGTTTGGTTATTTTGTATGCTTTTCAAACAACATTGACCACGTATATCATTCGGGAAGCTTAATTTCATTAAATTTTCCTACTCACACCATTGGAATAGTTTAGATTTCTTATTCTGCCCTGCTCTTGCCCTGTCCAATTACTTTCGTAATAAATTTCAGTCTTGACAAGGATAGATATGGAAAATGCCTTTTCAATTAACTGGCAACACTAAATGCCCATTACATTATCTTATAAATTTACGAAAATGAGTCTCCCGCCCTAATCACCTAATTAAGAAATATGATATCGGGAAAATACTTGATTTTTATCAGAAGTGATCTGTTTTTTTGCTGTTACTGATCTCCAAATGAAATGGAAATAGGCCTGTGGCTATTGTACTATTATCCTACCTTTTGCATCCTTCAATTCCAATTCATTTTTATTTACAAATTACACTTTTTAAGCTGACTTCTATTGTGGTTATGTACTTATTTATTCTTGTGATTATTAAGATAAATCAGTCTGAAAATAAGAGAAGAAAAGCTATTCTTTGTGAAAAAGTGTTTCAAGCAAAAGCATTTTGTTCTACTGCAAGAGTAGTCATTATAACCCAATAATCCAATGTCCTCATCAATAATACGTTTATCATTACAAATTAATCAAAGTCTTACCAAGATTTACGTAAGAACTTATACTTTTAGGTTACTGAAACTTTACTGGTTACTATTACTGAAACAGTTCTTTAAGTAATAAAGAAAGGTTAGCAACACTGTAACGAAATATTACAAGAAATTAATTTTATTACAGTCGGATTTTGTAGAATTAGGAATTATTATTTGCTTGACTAAACATCGCTTAATACGCAAATCATCATATAATTTATACAGGGCAAATGGTTTTCATGGCTCTAAATCGGACGTTTGTGTACTCTTTTTATGATCAAAAGTCCTCCTCCAAAATCATTATGCCACACGGTTTGCACCCTAAATATTTATTTACGTAGGGGATTATGGATAAGTATGGCCACTTTTAAACTTTCGTAAATACTACTCAGGACCAAGATCGGACTTCGTATTATCACCAAACAATAGCCCTTACTTTAACTTAAATGTATGATAAAATACCTGGCTATATGTGTTTATATTTGGCAGCAGGGGGTTGAATTGTAAAAATTGGCAAACTGCTATTTTTGGTTGATTTTTTGAGCATAGTTTTTTGAATTGCTGTAATTTTCTAGTTTATTGGAATTGAATCAAAGTTTTGATCGTAAATATATTATTTTGAATGCAAATTTTTGCTGCATTAATTGTTTTGCCAAAAAAGTCGGACTTTCTGAAAAATTACACGGTACGATTTTCGTCAAATTTCAATTTTGCGCCTATAAATTTTCTGAGCTGACAAATTATTTAAGTCCTCTGATACATCAAATTAAATCAAGTACAGCCGTATTCAATAATATCATAATATTACCCATTAAAAGTACTACTTATGTTGCAAATTACAGGATATTTGAGCCACTATTCTTATCAGGAATCACATCAAACTTCCAAAATTTTGGCAATTTTGTTAACCTTTAAGACGGCTTTTCATTTAAGTTTGGTAAACATTTTTAAGGGAGTTAGCAAACAAAAGGCAGCATTTTTAAATCCTCTGAAATAGTAGAAAGTTTGTATATGAGAAGTTTCAAGAAAATTTTTAATAGCTTAGTCAAAACAGAGGTATAAAGTTTAAATACCTTTTTTTGCAAGTATTTTCCCCGCATGGAATAATGCAACTTATTATATTTTGCCCTGAAACTTATGGATCTGTATAGCTACATCCAAATATTTTGGTGCACATTTAAGCTAGACCTTTGGCTATCTTGTGGTGTTAACATCAAGTTTATGCGTCGATTACTTCCGTAAATACTCATGACCAAAACTGGCCAAATTTATCCATAATCCCCTACGTATTTCTACCCTAATAATTTCCCTCCTAATAACTATTTGCTTTCCTCGAAATTAATATTTTCGCCAAATTTTTCCCGTGTCATTTTGGGAATTCGGCCATTACTCGTGTACGGTTTGTCGTTTTTGAGTCTAGTTTTTTCAATAACAAACGACTATTAAAGGGTACATTGGTTGCTACATAATAGATTTTGGTCACCCCTGGGAGACAAAATAGATTTTTACCACCCACGCAATTTATCACCAAATGTCCATACGTTATACGTATGCGTAAATTTCATAGCACGTATTTAAAAGCATAGGGTATTCCCAACATGTTTGCAAAGTTAGAAGTTATTCGGTTCTAAAACATAAAATGACAAAATTTTGAATATTTTTTTGTGTTCTAAACACGTTTTTGCACCCTGTGTATACAAGAGACTACGGAATGGATCCAAAATTGGCTAAAATATCTGTCATACGTCTATTATTTATATCCAAAATATTTTTGGAAATGCAAAAAAGGTGCAGAAGAATCGCATGCCATTTATAAATAACAACAAATTTAACTTTTTATTATTCTGTTTGATTTATACTTTAATTTTTAAAATTATATTGACTGTTTTATAATTTAGAAAGCAGAAAATTCATTCTAAACTTCAGCATGAAGTGCAAGATACAAGTGGTTAAAAATTGCAGCCATACATTATATATTTTATCTATATATTAATCTACTAACCACTGATGGTAAGCTGCACGCTTTTTCTTGTCTCTCGGTCATAAATAAATAAATATATTTTGGATAAATATGCGCAAAAATACGAATTCAACGCGTGAATACGTTCAGCATAATATAAAACTACAAGCCTATGAATTCAAAAATGGTTTCTCAGCAAAGCTAATACAGAAACTCAAAATTTATTGAGAAAAAAATTTAAGGGACCGAACTCATGACGGGAATCAGCCCGTATGTACACAAGTTCATTCACTTAATACTTTACTTGATTTGAATGAATTTTACGTTACATAGGCACATAAAATGAATTTCATTGCAATAAAGTACTTATACTTAAATATGCATGCGTACCATTTGACCATGTTTTTTGCATCATACCTAGCTAGGTTTAATCCAAATGTTCTGTGTTCATTTTGCAGTGCGTCCTGTAAGCCATTGCTTTGCTCTATTCTCAGAACATCAAACCAAGCATGTTAAATGTCCACTTGTAAATGTAAAAGCGTCGGCATCCCTTTAAAGTGTATAGATAGACGTGGCTTGTTTATTTCTTAAGATTCTTAGGGAATTCGTGTTTACCCAGGCCCCAACGAGCATAGTAGGTGGAGTTTACAAAGCCATGCATATGACATTCTGCTTCACTATAATTATCGTCCGTGTCGTATACATTTTTTGATTTTTTTCTTTATTGGATTAAAAAAAATTCTAATACTTCTACATGAGATGTAGTCTATAACTCCTGTTCTAAATTTTGCAACTATTACAGAAATCTTAATTTCAACTAAATATGCTAATAAACCAACAAGTAGTAGCAATTCTTAGATTATATTTTTTTAACAAGGGAGGTAAATGGGAGAGCTCACTCATGCATGCTCTATCGGGGACCTGGAAAGGAAATTCCTATCGACGCTTAAAGTTATTCAAATTATTATAGTATTTAGCTTATCTACAAATTGTACATTATCCTGAAACATGATGGTTGAACGCTAAAACGTAATACAAGTACGTTTGTTTAAAAAAAATTACCATTTGCAACTACATATGTTAGAAACTAATGCTTTCGACCGCAAGCTTTGTGTAAAGTCGCACGTCTCAGGCTTCGTGGTACCACCACATTTGTGCATTCGGAGAAATGATCATTTATAATTTATTCTGCATCATAAATTGAGTTAAAAAGTTCATTTTTCATTCAGTTTTTGGCATAGCGATTGAGCGGTCAAACTTCTAAGTTTAATACAAATTGGTATTTGCGGTCGCATAGATCGGTTAATTTTTAAACTATCCTCTTTTTTTAAAAGAATAAGTTAGCCCAAAGCTTAATTGATAGGTTTTATGTTAATTTTACATTATGTATTAGTAAATTATGTCGAACAGTAGTACATTTAGTGTTGAAAACGACTTGATGTTGCAACTATTACATTACCTTGAACTTGGACGTCGAAACATAAAACCTTAAGTATCATGATTTTTAGCTTAGTAGCACAAAATTTATATACAAATCTGATGCAAAGCAGAACAGTTTTCCACATTTCAAGGAGCATGCAAGTTATTGCAACTGACCAACCTACAACCAGAAGCACGAACACAACAAGAATGTTTCCCGACATATTGGGTCTCGGTGGGTTAACATGTTCACCGCCTAGAATGATGCCAGTTCTGTTAATAAAGTTGGGCCACCAGTCCAATAAGCCGTTAGTGTGCATCCATGAAAACTGTTTAAGTATTGAAGATGGTACGTAAGATTCCTCATAACGAAAAGTCAGTGTGGAGTTTGTGTAAGCGTTACTGCTAACATCAGAATGATTTCCAAATTTTTTAAGTGATCTGTGAAAACTCTGGGCCAAGTAGTTTGGTAGCACCCACGCAGTTTTACTGCAATTGTTTAAACTGCTTCTAACCACTCCTTCTTGCACTCTGTAAAAAGCGTCCTTCAATGGAAAACTTTTTATGAGCCCATTGGCTATATTTTCATTAATCAGACCAACTTTCACCAAATTATCTAACATATCTATAGATTCGAAAAGAGCTCTTCGTGCCATAAGATGAAACTGGGAGTGATTATAAAGTTTTTCAACGTCCGATACTGACATATCGGCATGATATAATTCAGAATAAGCATCAAACCCAAAACTATTATTTTTACACATCTCAAACATTTCATGTTGAATTTTGTCTCTAAAAGGTTCACACCAATTTCGGTACGAAAAGAATTGATAGCCCAGGAGACCAAACCGAACGTAAATAGTAATGTTGTCCTCAATCAACTCATCAACATTATGATACGAAAGCTGTTTCCTTGGCAAAACAATGTTATAGACGTTCTCGCTTTTGAAAGCATTGCTGATCACCAAGCCTGAGAGAAATATTCCAGTCATTACAAATTTCACTTTTTTATCCCTGTCAAAATTTGCTGGAAACGGATCCCCTTGCTCCATCAAAACTTTATAAATGCTTAATGTTCCCATCTGCATTCCGATGAATCTGTAGCCTTTCTTTTGTAATGACCCAATGATGACAGACAGAAAAACCATGGACACAAGTATGAAAGCCCAGACCTTCCACTCAAAAACGGATATAAACTGGTCAAATGGGAAGGGCTCGATTCCACGTGAGCCACAGCTGACAAAGTGAAGCCTCCCAAATGGATTATTTATACGCATTGCTTCATCATATTCATCATTTCTTCTCTCCATAAATCTAGCCCGTCTGACTAGATATTGCGTAAAATACTCAAATTCTGGGTCGTTGTCATATTGTACGGATGAAGGTCTGCTTATATTTCCCAAAAAACTTAAGAATAAAGAAGCGTAGCCAAAGCCAAGCATTTGTAATTTGTCCGAAAAATTCAATTTAAGCGCTCGTTTCAGAGTGAATTGATTGAGAGTTAAATGCGGTGACTGGCGCAATTCGTCCAGGTTTACTACAAGACTTTTGTCTAACAAATAATCACTATTGTCTAAAATTGTGGGAAAATCAACGAATTTTTGAGCGTTGTCAAAAATGTTGATGTAGTGGAATGAAAGATGATCCACCATTAAAAGATAAATATTTACAAACTTGCTGCATTTTGGACAGGGATAGATTACATTGAATTTTTCGATGTTGCATTCAAAATTTATAGGCATTTTCTGTAATTTGCAGCCAACGTGACCGGTAACTTTAACATGATTGACGATGGGATCATTAAAACCTTCAAAATTTTGTTTTATGGTCCATGCAGCCAATGTAATCCAATCATGTTCATTTACATCTGCCGTTGTGTCAACAAATATGTGTACGGGTGGCCTCAAACTTGGCAAAAGGTTTGATTGTGACCAAGGGTGTTGCATAATATCAAAAACGTTCGTTGGTTTTCCAAGACGAAATAAATCCTGTGGCATAAATAAATCCACTTGGATTTCACATTGCCATGGCTTTGATAACAAGTAAAACTTGAAAGATTTTGGGCCCAGACAGTCCCGATTGGTTTTATCCACTGGCCATATTGAATACAAATAGATTGAATATGAGCAATAAAATGAGTCAAGCAATCTTTTGAATGTGATTTTAGTTGAAAACTTTCCATTTAGTTTAGAAACCATTTCCTTTGGGACCCATAGTGTGTGTATATCATTTTGTCCGTCGGTAGGCTGATAAGCTAGTTGAGCGCGACCAAGAGCGATGTCGAATTGTCTGAGAATCAAAGGAAACTCAAAAGTGGGATCTATATCAGCGCCTTCAAAATTGTTTATTACAATGAGGCAATGGTCACCCATAAAGTATTTCAGGGCGTTGTATAAGTTTTTTACTGTTTTACGCACATTTGGTAAATTTGGCTTGGATTCAGTGTATTCCAGGTATCTTTTTACAGCCGCAACCTTATTAGGACTAAATTTCCAATCTTCAAAATATTCTTGCACAAATGGATCTGATAGTGACATCGTATTCAACAAATTTGTCGTAAGAGTGTATTTTACCCTTTTTCCACAGGAGAGGTTTAACATTGCTAGACTTATAAGGCTACTTAGCAGTAAACTATACCAAGTTGCAGCATCCATTTTAGTATTGGCCTTGTTCGCAACGCAACTGTTCGAATAAGTACTTATTTTGGGTTAAAAAATTTATTTGTCTAATGGCTGATCTTCTTCCAATGGCTATACGTTAATTCAGTAGATCGGTCGAGTATTTTTCGCTAATCGTTTTTAAACGTTTGCCCAGAATCGATTGTATAGATTGGATAAAATAATTGGTATATTGATTTTTATTTTACCTCCGGATTTTCAAGTATTTTTCTGCGATATTTCGGTCTTCTAAGGAATATTAAGTATTAAAGGCTTTTATTCATATTCAAATCCGACAAATTTGGTATGTCTTTATGGAGAAGTACCCCAGTGTCATTCCATCGAAGTTTTTTTCGTATATTATTAAGACAAATTTGTTTATATGGATTGTTGGTATAGATTGATTTAAGTAAAATGTCCAGTACAGTTAAGTACGTTCACTGTTTAAAGGATGGATATTCTTTTTGGATTTTTTCAGATTTTATCTATTTCTGAAATTCTATAACGTTTCATTATAATCTCGTGGTTTCTGTAGTGTTTACAGGGCTATGGCGATCTAAAGAACTATAGTCGGCACAGTTTTCCGTTAGCTGCTTTGACCATTCGTGATGGCAAACTGTTGGCTTTACAAACAAATGTCGGATTCCGAAAAAAAATATATCTTGTTTCCGTGTATAAGTATTCCGTGTTATATCAATCTGATATACTTAAGATTAAATTTTACTGCCAACTCGTCACGTTATAATGTGAAGAAAATTGATGTTTTTATAGTTACTTTTATCTCCACGAAACCAACAATACTTCTAACAGTGAGCTAAAAATATAATGCACGAATTTGGATTTGACCATATATATTGAAGTTTATGTTTTGAACCGCAGCTTTAAATTTCTAGGAAATATTAGATGGAAAAACCGCTCTGAATTTTAATTTTGACAACGTTTTCTGTCTTTTCAACATTCACAAAATTTTGTTTGTCTGTTAATTCAAATCCGTTCAGTTATATTTCGCTCTTAAATAAGGATTTAATCGTTTACGTAAAAATTGTGTTGTCAGAGGGGGAAAACTGGGGTAAACAATGACTATTGTTGAAATATTGAGAGTAAAATATATTTGTGTAGAATGGCTACTTTGGATGCGCAAGGAATCGGGATGGGATAAGTTTTTAAATTCCTTTAATATTATTCGCGAACACTTTACTGGAAATATCTACCAGTCTGGATTAATTTTTAGTAGTGCGGCGACTCTACGAGCTTATTCCGGTCTTTCTTAAAGTTGAACTAGTTAATGGCGTTGTCTAGTAGCAACAAAATGGAATACAGTATCGTTGTATAAGTTGTTTTTTTGTAAAGTAAATGCAGCATAATGAAAACTATATCAATAGTTGTTACGTCGCAATATGAGCGTCTATGTAATATGTTGTTATATGAGAATCTCATTAAGATGGTCATGATATGATAGCAGATAAATTAGTTTTCTTGGAATGACTAGCTATGACGTACTGAGACATCATATTGAAATTTAAGTTACATGAGCTCTGAGCTCAGCAAGTAATGAGTTCTTATAAAACAAATAATTAACAACTTGCTTTTTTAACTCAAAAAATACAGTTTATACAGGTTTAAGTCTGCGTGAATTAAAGGAAGCTGACTTGCTTGTCAAATATTCTCTGATTTCTATCAAAAAAATTAATTATCAATTTGAAATAAGAAAAAAATATTTTAGTGTTTCTTAATTAGACACTAAAATTAAAATATTTTCTCATTTTTTAAACTTTCAAGTTGATAAACTTCAAAACAAACGGCCGATAAATCATTTTCATGTAATTTAATTTCTGATTTATAAGCTAAAGAAATATAAACTTTTAAACACATTTGCTTAAAACAAAATATTACAAAAAACTGTACATTTAACTTCAATACAAAATTTCAAAGTCATACTTGGCTGTAAATCCGTAAATATGTGAATTAAATGATTTGTTCTTACTAGTTCAATATTCACTTTCATAGCTTGCTCTCGTGTCATCGTCATCATCGTTAGGGTTATTAAATTTTGCCTCGTGCCGATAAATTGTTTAATTGGTATTCCTTACCAGAAAATGAGTTCTGGAAGTAATTAACTTGAAAATACGTCTGAAAATAGTATATAAGCCTCATCATAAGTAATGCTAATATTACGGCTGTTGAAAGCCAAAGAAATCTAACCGTTTTCAGTGCTTACTAAAAAGTAGAAGAACAACAGAACTAACTTTAGCATGTGTTCATATTCTGATTGACGTGCGATACCTGACTATGACTATGACGATGACTTAGACTTTAGTTGAATTGACAATTAAACACTGTGGAAAACTAATAGCGTAAACCATTCAGTAACCACTTCGAATAAAACAATGCAGCGTAAACTACATAGAACAATTAAAGGTTTAACAAAGATTTATTAATTAGCAAATTAATAATCAGCACAAATTACAACGAGCAATGCTCACATTCACACAACCTTCTCTTACGAGAAACGGTATACTACAAAAAAAGGTAAAGTGCGTTCACACGCAATATACCACCAAAAACGCAAGTAAAAGTGCTTGCGGAAACAATACTCTATGACAGAGAAATTATACATGCATACAAAATATCATAAAACATCTCCATTCCCAATATTCTCCCACCAAAAAGACGCAGGTCTTTTTCTACTGCATTTCCAGACGATCCGGAGCTTTCACCACCCTTCCGTAGCGAGTCTTCACTTTCTCCGTCGCTTCTTGATCCAGTTCCAGTGGGTGGAGACGTTGAACTGGTCGTACCAGCTCTCCAACATCAGTCTTCAATCTCGCCACCCGATTGACTCCATCCTTGCCGGGAAAGAACTCCAGTATTCTGCCCATCTTCCAATCCAATCTCTTGTGAATGTCGGAGCCGATGAAAACTAGTTCTCCTACTCGCAAAGGACGATTCGCCTTGTTCGGCTTGCTGACGAGTAATGATAAATACTCCTGGCGGAATCTCCTTTTCAATTCCTCCGTCAGGGTAGCCATGTAATTGAGGCGGATCCTCAGCTTTTCACCTTCCGCCATTTCTCCTTCAGGGAATCTTACACGAGCTGGGGCTTGCAGGAACATATTAGGGGTAAGGGGCTCGAGGTCCTCAGGATCCTCCGAGATGTAAGTGAGGGGCCTTCCATTCATCACCTCCTCCACCTTCTTTACACAGAAATGCAATTCTTGCATGGTCACAGCTGCTTTCCCCAACGTCCTCCGCATCAGATCCTTTACAGTACGGATCAATCGCTCCCAAAACCCTCCCCACCACGCAGCAGAAGGGGGATTAAATTTCCATCGGATTGGCTGCACCTCTTCATCTTTCTGGATCGCCTCCCAATCCATGGACTTGAACAGGTTATTGGCCCCCACGAAATTTGTACCGTTATCGCTGTAGACGGTAATGGGGCGGCCATGTTTCTCCACAAATCTTCTCATTGACTTGATGAATGCGCTGGTGCTCAGCGAAGGGACAACATCCAAATACACAGCCCTGTACAGGGCACATGTGTAAATCACCAGCCAAGTTTTCTTCTTATTTTTCAATAGCATGGGACCGGCAAGGTCCACTCCAGTGACCTCAAATGGCTTTCCATCCTTCACTCGGTCTTCAGGCAGTGGTGCCACCTCCACAATAGCAGCTTTTGCAGCATAGCGACGACAACGGTAGCACTTGTTCACCACTGATTTGATCGTCTTTCGAGCTTGGACAATCCAAAACATTTCACGCAAGTGGGCCATCAAGAACTGCGTACCAGCATGACAATTCTTCAGGTGGGCTTCCATGATGATTTTGAAGACGAGTGGATGCCTCTTCGGTAAAATAATGGGCTGCTTAAAATCCGCGATGTCATCCCGGTTAGTCAACCGTGTCTGTAGCCTCATCAACCCATTACGGTCTGTAATTACTCGCATTTTCTTGATGTCCTCACAACTCACAGGTGATTCCTCTTGTATTTCTTTCAGGACAAGTAGCTCTGCAGCGTTGAATTCCTGAATTGTGAT
>JAQFZG010002691.1:0-15693 GCA_034695465.1 Entomobrya nicoleti
TGGCACCATAATCCTCACATATGGCAATCAATTTACGAAGCGCTCCAATGCTTGTTGTCATCAAAATTATGTCATCGTCGCATAATCGATATGATTGCAGATAATTGGTCCGGCATAGCAGCCAACTTTGCTGTCTTTAGGCAGTTCGTATAGTTTGTCCATATACAAACTATGGAGAAGAAATATCATTTTTCCAACGACAAACGAATTCTTGGTGGTTAAACCAGTACGATGGAATGTTGATAGTTCTTTACCGACACCACGATCACATAGTTTCTGAAGTAGAAGTACTTTGGAAACACGGTCAAAGGCAGCTGTGGCATCCAAGTAACAAAAGTATGCGGGGGTATTCCTCCTTAAGTAATGATGTGCTAATTGACGAACAGTAAAAATGGCCATCTCTGTGCCAAGGTTTTCCTTGTAGCCGAACTGATTAGCTTGGGTGTGTAATTTTTTCTGGTTTTTCAAAGTCCAAATATTTTGGACAAAATAGTTGCCAATGCCATGGGGCGATAGTTTTTTACAGTAGTAGAATTCAAATTTGACTTTTTTGAATAGGAACAAGCACTACACTCATAACGCTTTCAGGGATAAAGCCGTGAGCTATACACGAATTGAATATATTTGCAATAACGGTATTCACAAGTGGATGGGAATATTTCATTGTTTCAGCTGTTATTCCATCAAGTCCGGGCGCCTTTCCTGTTTTGAGTTGTTTAATAGATTTCATGACATCATTCTGGGAAACACGAAATTTCTCATCACAAGAACAGTTGTCACAGTTATGAATACTATTGCGCTCAGAGCTAAAAATTGACTTGTAATGGTTCGCCCACATTTCACTAATTTCACAATCACCTTCTGCTCCACCCACTATATTGGGAGTAGTGCACTTGACTTTATTCGCAACTTTCACATTATCCCAGAACTTAAATCTTTAAAATCTTGTCTCTTGATCGTCGAATTTTTTGATGAGCGAGTTTAAATATTTTTCGTTTTTTGCCTATTTTAATGTAGTCATTTTGATTTGATTTATGATTTGCCACCTAGCGCAAATAGCTTACTCGGTAGTCATCGTAATAGATTTTGATGTAGGAATTCCAACCGGCCACTTGATTTTGTTTATTTCTGTATGCACGCTTTGTCAACTTATTTTCGGCGTTTTTTAGACAGGTTACCAAACGTTTGGTGAAATCAGTTATCATTTTTTTGTGCGCAGAAATATCACAGTCACTGTCATGGCATAATTAACAGCTTGCTAGCCTTTCACGAAATGTTTCAGTACAAGACTGGAATGTCGTTTTGATCTCCGCAGTGACATCTTCCATTTGAAAGTTGGTTGTGAACGTGATTTAAACGATGAGATTTTTACAGTGTTCATGTCAATGTCAGGTGCAATTGGAATATGATCGCTTGGTGCGACTGTGAAAGGCATCCAAATGGATGTCACTTTCTCAGGTCATCAGAAATTATTGCGTGATCTAGCCAACTACTTGAATGATTGGATTTACTGATGTAAGTCACAGTTGTTGGAGGAAGAGTCACGAAATTTAGCAAAGAACTCATTATCTTTGCAAAATTGTTGTAACTTGGGAAAGTTGTCATGATTAGGGGAAATATTATAATCTCCAACAATTATAAACGGACCGTCGTGTTCTATAATTAGGCTGTGCAATTTACCTTTGTACTGCGAAATCAATTGTTTGTTTTGCTGACAATTAACTGCAAAATAAACGTTCACTATTAGCACTTCCATATTGTTGACCTGTAATATGATTGCAAGCAAGCGAGTGTCATCAATATTCAGTAGCTTAATATTTTTTACATTTTCTGATATGTATATTTGAAGTTCCTTTCTCGATCATCGTCCCGTTTAAATACGAACGCATTCAAAAACTGATCATAACTGGCATCAATTTTACTTCAACCCCTCCAAATGATACCAAATATAAATCAAATAAATCAGATTAGTTTCGAAATTGTTTCATGACCATACCAACTAGCCGGTACCATTTTCCTCTTTAAGTTAATGCTCTGCAATTGTGTTCCACCACCCTTTACCCACATTCGTCTTCTTCACAGATGTTGCATAGGACAAGTGTTTCTAAGATTCCCGTTGATGGTTTTGTTTAGGTACGATACTACAGTTTTCCAGTTTGTTTTTATCCGACCATTTCAAATAATTCAACATCAAAGTTTTACATGAAAAAGGAAAATACTATTAAGTGCGAATGGTATGTCTATACCGATTTGTGAATTAATCTTACCGCTGCTAAAGTCATGTTAAAGGAAATGTATATTAGTGGGTCTGTATTTTTGGATTACTTTTAAATCAAATGTAAAACCAGTTTCAAAGTGCATATGAACACTTCCTCGCTGTATTGTACGTATAGCAAGATGAGACTTGAAAATGATCGATTTTGGTTATTTATGAATCTCAGGAGTCTCTGAACTTTAATTTGCCTGAGCTCCTGTTTGTTGTGTGGTAAGGTAACAACCAGCTTGTTGTACCATTTTACAATTTAAAATTTGAAGTTTTCAGTAAATCAATAATCCTTAAAAATAGTTATGTGCTTACAAATAATAGAGTAAAGCGATTTTATAGTATTTAGTATTTTTTTATCATGCTTAGGTTATACAGTTCATTTTGTTGAGGCGATGCTCTTTATATTCACATTTTGGAGAAATCTACTACATTAAATTTAAAGTTTTAAATATGTTTACACGGGAATTGTTGCATATTTTAGTATTTGTACTTATTATCTGTTATTGTCTCCATTTCATGATTGTCTATACAATATTGTTTCTTTGGGTCTAGGCCCCTTGCTAACATTACGCTTTGCTAACATGTATGTATTGCATTATTTGTTAAAATACCAACGTACGGATCTTGTTGACTTACCCTACGTGAAGGGTAGACTTGAACAGAACTTATTACCCAATAGACATCGGCACTGAAGTTGTGTTAAATTTAAACCTAACCTAACTGAAGAGCTGGGTAGGATTTTAACCAAGCGGAACCATCACTAAGCTAAAGTCGGGTTAGATTTAAACCCAACAGAACCGGCTGAACCATCACTAAGCTAAAGTCGGATTAAATTTTAACCCAACTAAACCATTTGCACACATCATGGCGAGAATTGGGTTGGGTTTTAACCCAACTGAACCAGCTAAACCATCATTTAGATAAAGTCGGGTTGGATTTTAACCCAACTGAACCAGCTGAACCATATATAGGCGAGAATTGGGTTGGTTTTTAACCCAACCGAACCAGCTGAACCATATCGTGACAAGAGTCGGGTTGGCTTTTTAACCAGCTAAACCATACCCAAACGAGATTTAGGTTGTATTAAGGCTAGCCCAACTACAGCAACTAAAGTTAGATGTCCAAGCAAAGTGGACTTCTAATCTTATCATCTTGCAATGTTTGCAATTTGCAGTGTTAGCATCTCGAATGATGGCAAATTATAATGTTAGCAAAAGGTCGTGTTGGCAAATCGGATTGTTACGAAATTTTTCATGTTAGCAAAACATAATGTTAGCGAAGGGGCCGGTAACGGTTTCTTTCCACAAATTATGTCGATGTCGCATATTGTATAAAAATGTATATAGTTCCTTGTTAGGTATCTACGGTATTTTATTTGCATTTATTTGAGAACAGTAGTGCTTCAATGCATAGAAAAATCTTGTTTTGCCCTACTGTTTTTCAATTTTTTTTACGTTGCAGATACTGACAATTGCTTTCATTAATCGTCTCACTCTCCTCCACTAAACACCTCCTTTAAAACATTTTACCTACTTGACCAGAATATTGTATATCAGGATTATTTACATTTTTAACCGTACAATCAATAGTCTTTTTTATCATTTTCTATTACACTGTCAGCAATGACGCGTGTAATTTGCTGCGGTATTATATATTGAACTGTGTGAATTTGTTTGCGCATTTCTTTTGGTAGAACACAATAATATCATAGTCATTATTTTCTTTTATATTATTCTAATGGATTCCAGTTATGGATCTAATGTCCTATTAAATAGGTACAAGAGGTATAATTTCTGTTAAAACTTTAGCGTCGTGCTTAGAGTTTGTTTTTGATTCTGTTCAACTGTCAGACCTTCTTAATAATAAGGAATTTATATCTTCGACAGCGTCGAGAGAGAATGTGAAATATTGTTTTGCTCTGCAAGCTTGGTACATTGCATATTTCAACTATTTCATAGGTACCCCCACTATGCACTTCAAAGTTGTGTTTTATAAATGCCTATTTATTTGATAATATGTTGTGGAAACCTAGCTCCCTAACATTTTAAACACCTTGAATTAATTTGTAAAAATACTGAATATTTTCAATGATTTCAAAAGTTTGAATGACGAGGATTTATTATGATAACTGTTTATAGAGACGGACATCAAGCTGTATAATTGACAGCCTGGACAAAGGCAAAAACTCAAAAAAAAGAATTACAAGTTCCTTGCTGCTTTATATATGTATCGTTCCTCGAATTGTTCAAACCTTGTTACAGATGAACCGTGGTACATTTTTTTAAATATTTGTAGTTGGGAAATGCTCGTTCTCTAAAAAAGGTTGTTCGTGTGAAGGGTTCTATAGAGCTTTTTGCATATCTTAAAAAGAACAATTCTGGTACAATGCTTCGATTTGTATTTTTTATTGTTTAAATAACTACTAGCGACACATTTGTACTGCATTAAAAACTTTGCATTTGAATTGCATTGAAAAGCAAGCAAAAAGTTATACAACGTGTTAACCAAGCATAGATTTTAATGATATTGTTTTTGAGTATGTTCCACATTTGGCACGCAGTTTTCATGGTATTTTACAAAACGAACAGCTTATCAAATATGAGTACAATTCTTCGGTATGTGCATGATTGTAGCAAAAAACAGCTAATATGAAGTGGTGATGTCCACTAATCTTAAGAGAAAGCAGCTAATCAAGTAACATGCATGAGATGAGTGAAATTTGACACCGGATGTTATTAAGCAGTTGAAAGGAATCAATCTCTTATATTTTGTCGAGCACGAGGCCTCAACCATACAAACCTCCTCCTTCATCTAAAGCCCCCACATCCCAACCATACAAACCTGCTCCTCCACTACCTAAAGCCCCCACACCGTAACCATACAAACCTGCTCCTCCACCACCTAAAGCCAATACACCTCAACAAGACAAACCTACTCAACTACCACCTAAAGCCAATATACCACAACCATACAAACCCACTCCTCTACCACTTAAAGCCCATACACCCCAACAATGCAACCACCCTCCTCCACCACCTAAGGCTTATACGTCCCAACCAACAGTAACAACAACCCAGTAAAAAACAACCAACACAGTCAAAGTTGTGTTGGTCAATCGGCACTACACTTGGGGAAATTTTAGAATAATTTTGAAATAGAAGTTCGTTAGGTTTAATTTTTTTGGTAGGAGTATTTTCATTTGTGCAAATTTTACAGTGACCTTAGACCTAGTTAATTAGAACTTGGGTTAGATCTGATTTTTGTTTCTAAGTTGGAGGATGATCACCATTACACTCTACACACTGACAAAGGTTTGTACCTTTACCGCTGGCCTGATTAATTGGAAATTGGGTTTGATCTGATTTTTGTTTTTTAGTTGGATTGAATCAGCCCTTTTATAATAAAATCAAAGCAAACAGATAAAAATGTGTTTGTTCTTGTAATTATAAATCTATTTGGTGCATCATCATCCTGTTGTCGTAATATGCATTACACACAAAGGAAGTTTTCCTGCAAGTATTTTTATTGGAAGCGACAACGTATCCATTACAGTTATTGTATAAGGTATTCCACAGATTTCCCTCACATAAAAATCAAGTGAGTCAACTCGGTGAGCCACAAAAACCACAAAATGTCCTTAAACAAAAACTGCAATAATTGTTTTTGTTTTGTTAGTTGAGTTGAGTAAAGCTCGTGTGGCGTTATAATTTTCACTTTGAATTAACTTTTGTGAAATAATAAAAATATGTAATTAAAAGCCAAATGAAGATCGTCACTATTCATTTTCGCGCTGGAAGACAAACTTCTCTTTCTGGTTGGCCCATTGATGTTGCTCGTCATTGATTCTTTTGAAGAAGAGGACTCAGGGTCGGATTTTTTATGGGAGCAATAGGTTTTGTGGAGTAATGAACCCCATCGAACTGGCTGATCTCATCCGCTTGATATTGAGAATTAATTTTCTTTTTTTCTTAGGTATGTTTTTACACACGCGGTTTAAATGGGTTCATGGAATTGGGAGCTTTATTGCTAGATTTTTGCGGAAGCTCGTTTTGAAATCGTTCCAATTTCTTTTTTAACTAATCATTTTGTCTTTAGTCTTTAGTTTTGTTGACTTCCTCGAGAAACCTTTAATCTCAGATATCATCCCCGACTTTCTATATCTAAATTTGCACTTCCAGCACTGTGTTTTTGAGTGGAACTGCGGTGTTGGGACAAGTATGTGGTAACGAAACCAGCTACTACCCCATAATCTGGGAAGGGACCTTATTAGTTACACCAGCCTGTTTTTGTGCAGTGGAAGGATTCGAGTCGGATATGATGGCGTGTCCGACGTCAGTTTTCAGCTTTGATTTGGATTGTAGTGTCGAAAATAAAATAAATAATTACAACTTAAACAGCAGTGAAATTTTTAGTGGTTCTAAGTTATGTTACTTACGTTTTTGTCAGTGGTGGTTATGTGGTTATCAGTGAAAAAAACTAAAACTCCTTTTCAGCTAGAGACAAACTTTTAAATCTTGCATAGGTTTTAGAAAAATTAACGTATAAAGATGTTGAACATGTCAGTAAAACAAGCGTTGAAAGTTCTACAAAACAATGTATTCCTTGTTGCCAAGCAACTTCTAATTTAAGAGATAAGTAGGAAAAAATGAAATCAAAACTCCTTTTCAGCTAGAGACAAACTTTTAAATCTTGCATAGGTTTTAGAATAATTAACGTATAAAGACGTTGAACATGTCAGTAGAACAAGCGTTGAAAGTTCTACAAAACAATGTATTCCTTGTTGCCAAGCAACTTCTAATTTAAGAGATAAGTATTTTTCCAAAGAAAATCCAACAAAATGAAAAAAAAAATATTTTTTGCGTGACTTAAGAGGCAGTAATTCTTTTAATTAGGTTTATTGGATTGTTAAAATTAAAAGATACAGAACTTACATCGAAATGATTAGGTAAAATATGAAAAAGAAAAAAAGAAATAAAAATTGATATCTTGCATCATTTGAAAGCAATTTTTTTTTTGGCAAACTCTGGTCACGTGCAAATATATTTATAAAAACACAACTTTGTTTTTATAATGTCACTTTTCAGTTTTGCACTGTGGGTGCACAAGTTTTTTTTCAATAAAAAATGTTTAAAAGAAATGTTTTAATAAAAAAGCACTTTTCACAATAGTTTTAATTTTTAACTATTAATAAATTAATTAATGTTCACTGTTTGTACTTTTTGCACTGTAGTAAAAGTTTTTTTTAAATAAAAATCTTTTTTAAATCTTTTGTGAAAATATAAGCACTTTTCACAATAACGTATATTTTAATCTGTGGAAAATTCAGTTTCAGGTCCCTGGGTTTTAGTTTTACCTTTTGCAATGTAGGTACTTACTGACTGACTCCTACTGACTGACTGATAAACCTATGCAACGATTCGGGGTACAAAAGTACCCCAAATATTTACATGCAACTATGCTTTTATGTATGTATAAATCCCTCGGCCGACAAAAGCAAAAATGCTTAGAGTATTCATTCATTTGTATGTACCTGCATGACTTTTCCGTACGCATACAAGCATACATACATAATGAGAAGTAATCTTTGCCAGTGTTCCTGTGCATTGCATGAACATACAAAACTCAGCACTTGCATTTGAAAAATACTTGAACCCGGGAAATGCTTTCAATGTTAATATTTAGATGGTATTTAAGGAAAGAAACTAAAAAAATCAATATTAATTCATCTTCATCGCAATTTTTTGATAATAGCGTGTTATCAGACTTAACACAGAAAATTTCTTTATATATGTATACATACATCATGTAACATTTGATTAAAAGCAGGTAAAATATTTTCTGATATACGTCCACCAGTCCGTTCATTAGCTGCATGTCACTATCTGTATTTGTTTGTAGTGGTTTTTGAAGACAATAGTGGTGGTAAAAATGGCATCCTAGGGCTATACGAAACCAACCCTCAATATTCTCCCAGCAGCGGCAGAGAAAGCTGAAATAGTTGCTTTGCCCCCTTATGTCTTAGAATTCGAAAGGGCTCTTGTTTTGACCCCAATCAAAGTGGCCCCTGAACAGCTTCGCACTGAATTTGGGCCATCTGGAGATAAACAATGACTATTTGGAAGGCATGGCCTTGATATCATAATGCATTCTCTGGTTGAACCTCATTTGATCAGAAATGCGGATGACGCAAAGCAGGAGTTAAGACTCTTTGTTATTCTGACTGCACAAAAGTTTGGAGACGGTCCGGAGACAACTCTCGTTCACAAAAATAACATTATCATTGAAAACGTTGCGAAATTCTTCTCGCAATTTGATACACTCCTACATCCTATAGTATGTACAATTTTCATCAAATCCAAATTTTCTCATTTATACATATTTTAACTCTAATATGTTCACTAACCAAGTGGCACTGCTTGGGTGCCATTTTTTGTACCGGCTTGGGTCCCAGGAGGTGTACCTAAGATAAGGTAGGATGGAGGTCCTTCTCCTGAATGACTTTCAATTGATGGTTACTTGTAGGGCACCTGGGCGAATAGTCAAAAATTGGAAGGGAACCACTTGTAAATCTTCAATTAGACAAATCGGCGTCGGCGACAAAAAACATATTAATAAGCGTTTAACAGGAATTCGATTCTATGAAACAAATTCAAGGTAAATCGAAGTTTCGTTGAATTAAATATTTTCGGATAGTAAGTATTTATAAATTTAATTCAAAACATTTCAAAATTCTAGCATGAAAACAACTGACATGTGAACATTTCTAGGGTGAGGAAGTGGTCAAAGATCATTGGAATTATTTTTATTCTATTTTTCACGAATCACAACCTAAGTGTACAAATTTTCAACATTCTCGCTTGAAAACTGACCCTATTTTTGGGGTCTGGTCAGGTCAACGGGTCAAAAAAATGACTTCATTTTATAAAAAATAGTACGAAAACTTGAACAAGTTGCTTGCTATAGGCATGGTTTTGTATTAGATGTAGATGTGGCGTTTTTAAACGAATATTGTCCACTGTGCCTCTTTAAAAGTCGAACAGCTCATAACTCCTAAGGTTTGTTAGTAGATGCAATGAGATGCCATATAATGTATTTCCCATATAAACCCTATTTATGATGTGAGTATGCATACGTAGAATTGGAGTATAATACTGTTACAGGTTATTTGGGTATGCTGTACGTACTCTGAATAGGAAGCGCAGAATGATTCAGGTAGATGAGATTCAATTAAAAATTAAAAAATTAAAAACTTCATTTATTCGAATATTTATTCACATTCTTGTTTTACACTCATTATGACTATCGTTCTTTTTAAATAAATTTGCATGGTTTAGTCAATTTATATCGTAACTATATTTATACACACTGTTTAACCTTTCATCTCCGTAACATCCGTTTCCAGAACCCCGCATTGGCCGCTTCATTGTCCTTTGATGACATGTGTGATTCTGAAGTGCCTTGATGTAGCAACGTCATGAAATGTTCAGCCATCATCGTCTGAGTTATCGAGGTTAGGATCCACCATACAACAAATAGCCGATTACACATGTCTCTCAACTTCCGCAAGGGTACCAGGCTCCAATATGCGTAAATCATTCATACCCTTGCCCGTATGACCCTTATGCACGGTTGTGCCCTTCTGAAATCCAGCTAGTTCTTCAGTCGTCTTGTTGACATTGTTGTCTCCCCTTGGGTTCATGGACGCTTCTTTCATTCCTTCAACCGTACTTAATTCAAGATAACTCCCACTATAATACAATTAAAAATTTACACAAACAAATTAGTCATAATTTGCAAAAAACATATAACTCAATATATAACCTTGTGTTGTTTTACTTAATTTTAATCTTAATTATTTTGTATCATCATCTCATCTTCTCCAAAATTTCGAATCTCATAATCATCAGTATTTTCTGTTAACAAATGTTCACGTCTACAAGTTCTGATACTATCAGTGAATAACTTTTCTATTCTTTCCTCTTTTGTTTAGAAATAACGGTTAATGAATTCATGGTATTCCGACAAAGGATTTTCTAACAAATCTTGCATATACACATTTCCTGTCCCTGCTCCCACAACTATATCTTCTCCCACCCTAATCCCATTCTTCTTTACTACTTGGCGTAAATTGTCGAACAAACGGCCGAATCGAGCGTTGAGCTTTATAATAGTCTCCTCCCTATCTAAAAGCTTATCCACCAATAATTTAACTTTGCTTTCAAGCTGGAATATTTTCTCATCATTTGATGAGCCACTCACGGAACCACTCGAATTTCGAAAACAATATCAATATCCTCAACCACTGACCCGAACTTTTGAACCCCTACAACTTCCATATCACCTACATCAACACTGACAGAACTGGCTTGTTTACGAAGCCAAGAATCAATAATTACTCGAGCCTCCATTACTGCTTCCACTAGAAGACCCTGCACCAATTCTTTCCCTATTGACTGTTCTTCCAACCACATCACCACCACCACCACGTCTTTTTAATCCTCAGAAAAGATTGAGTTCTGACCATTTGTACGGCTATTTACTGAATTGGTATTAATTATAATAAAGATATTCAAGATAGTAACAAAAAATGATGACATTCCACGGAGAAATTCAAACAGTAACTCTACCAACAAATCCACCAGTTCATATGAACATACATAAAAGACCCTCTTTTCACCATAACGTTATCACAATACAAGCAGACTGAACATGCATATGCACATGTTCTTACATACCAACGCAATGAATGACACATATTTATTATCCACTTGATAATTTTGCGTATATATTTTTACAAAAATGATGATGACAAAGTGATGACAAAATACAGCATTAAAATATAATAAAGCAGTGTATCAGTCTGTAGTTCATATATTTATTATAATCTGCTTGGATTTTATTGTGAAACTTATGTTATGGGGAATAACAATTACACTTCCGTTCAAGGCATATGAAGCTTGCCTTTGAGTGCTCGCTGTAAACCAATTTGACAATGATTGAACCCAAATAAATATTGAAAAATAAACAATGAAAAATTAATAAATAAAAAATTAAAGCATCAATACACTACTAAACTCATTTGTCCTGTACTGATGAATGAGACACTGCAGATGAAGATGAGGCGAAATTGTTATCGATGAAAGTATTGTGGATGTTAAAGATGTGATTGTCTACATTAATATCTCGGCTACAAGGGTAGAAGAATATCATCCAATTTTGTTGTTTGGATGGTTAAAAGTAAATCTCAAGTCTTTCAATTCGAGTTGCAAACCATAAATAATAAGAATAGTATCCTTGTTTCTCTTTTGTCGCAAACCAGTTTCCGAAGGCAAAGGCGGAGCCACAATTTCTCCTTTTAAATAAGGAAGAAGACAGGGAAAGGGAAAGGAAGGAAAAAGGGCGAAGAGAGAAGTAACGAAAAAGTGGGAAGAGGGAAATGACGAAAAATGGGGAAGAGGAAAGGAACGAAAAAGGGGGAGGAGGGAAAGAACGAAAAAGGGGCAAGAGGGAAGGAATGAAAAAGGGGGAAGGATATAGAAAGAGGGAATGAAGGGAAGTCAGTAGCAGGAAAATTTCTTGTTTGGGGAAAAAGGTCAAATATCCAGGGAAGTGTGAGGAATTCACTTAAATTTGTAACATGCACGAAAATTAGTATTACGCAGTGAATTAGGTAACTGGCCAGGAAATAAATTAAAAGCACCTAAATGTGTTGGAGGGACAAATTTTTGGGGGCACAGAAATGGACAGGAGACTGGAATACTGATTATTTAAAGAGGAAAAATGAGTAGTCTATAAATAAACTAAATTATATATTTAGCAGTATAGCAAAAATTAGAGTATAGATTTTTTAGGTAACAATAGTTAAAGTAGTATTCTTGCCAAAATTACAAAATGGGAAAGAATTGCAATTTTTCAAATAATTACATGATATGCATAGTAAATAAAAAAAGATTCTAACAGTGAGAGTGAGAATTTGGATAAAAATGAATCACAATTTAGTGTAATTGGATTTTTGTTGTTGGCGTTTTGGTAGTAGTGCGCTTGCTATTTTCAAATTTAAAAGAATGGCCTTATTATGTGTAAAAGGCATGATTTTGCGAAATCTATATTCGATTTTCGTATTTTTTTAGCAATTTATGCTATTTTAATCTATGAGAAAAATATGAACCTTGTAATCACTAACTACTAAATCCACTAAAATTTGTTATGCAACTTCCGAGTGGCAATTTAAATTTGGTTTTGAACTGGGTAAAAAACCAAACGAGCAAGAAAATGAATATTATGTACATAAATTGTGGTTTAATTAAGTTCGCAGTGTTGACTTAGACCAGGAAATATTCATGTATACTCATCGAGAAATTGTTTCATTACCTTCGGATACCGGGAAGAAAAAGTGTTTTCCAGGCATGTCCTACACACGCCATTTGGGAGTCAGTAGGATTACTTGCACACATTTCGGCAATAAATCATCTTAACTCGGGAGCACCAACTGCGGTGCAACGCCGATACCAACGCATGGATGTTGACAGGAAGGCAGACTTTTCCTTTTGAACTACAAGATTACATTCGTACGACTTGTGTTATGGCAATAGTAAATACGATATTAGTTATAGCACTATATGTTTACTTTTTTGCTTACCGTTGCGGGGTGGGAATCTCGTGTTTTTTATATTTAATTTGTAATTTTATTTTAATTAAAATGACACTTTTGAAGTCAGTTAAAAAGTTCGTTCCACGTTTCGTTTCCATCAAAGAAAGTGTTCTTTTGGATTTGGCTGTTGTTGTTTTTATATTATGGTTGTTACAGTTTGTTGTGTATTTACCGATAAACGTCTGCCCAGCCTAAAAGAACCGGCTGTGGAAATCCGGAAAATTGCAGAAAACGATTCTGCCGTTTACAAAACGGCACAAAATTTAAAACATTGAAGTGTCGTTGTGGTTATTTACCACTGTGATTCCTTGGTTAAAAATAAATTGTAAATATTGCAAAGCAAACAATGTAATAAATTTCTATAAAAAGAGATGATTTTGAGAATTCATTCCTCCTCCTCAAAACTTTTTACCTTGAAGAATAAGATTTGAGTCATTGGATAAAGTTTTATCCATAACATTCAATTTTTTGGTGAATGTAGGCAAGAGTGAACAACTTTTGTCTTCCTGATTCGCTACCACGGTCACGAAAACCTTGCTCAAATACAGAGTAAATGTATGCATCATATATAATTCAAACATTATGGTTAAAATTTTAGTGGATTTTTTTGCACTGTTAAGTACTCTCTACTCACATTGTTAAATAACCCATTTATGATCCTTCTATATGAAATGAGCTCTAACAGCTTGGAGACGTGGAGGCACGCAAAAGTTTGAACGCAGAGATTATGAACAAAATATTCATCTAAAATATTGATCCAGTTGATTACTGGTTCACCGAGTTTAAACTAAATCCGACTGCATTTCGGTATGAAACAGTAATCCCGATATCCATCTTGGCCCGTTTAAACTTCGGAAAGCATCTCATTTGAAAATGGCAACGGACATACTCCAAACCAACAACTTGATAAAGAAAGCATTATTTCTTCTCAACCATGTTTATCATAGTTAAAAAAGAGACGAAGTCGCTTAAATGCTGACAAAGAAAAGAATATGTTATGTCCTCACAAGGAACTTTCGAGATGGCTTAAGGCTAGCGGTGGCGTCCATGTCCAGTGGTCCAGTTCGTAGAGATGAAATCTATTGGCAAAGATTATCACTGAGACGTGGTATGTGTTGTTAGGAGTGTGAAGTACGTTAAACTCTGAGCCGAGTTTGCCGACTATTGTGTAATATTAAAGGTTGAAATGTGCCGACAGAAGTTTTGAGCAATGCTGATTACGTATGTGGTATAATTTAGGCCACAAGTAGGAAACTTTAGAAGTTAGTGTAAGAAAATGGTAGATAGGAATGAATATTTAAAAAACTAAGCTGAAGCAATCCTCCATTTTAGCTGAATCGCCGATTTTGTTCAGGGACCATTACGGAAAAACGAAAAATGTAGATGCTATGCCTTACAAACAAATCCAGGACCCAAACGAACTACATATCATATTGATTTCTAGCTAGCTCTACCCTTTTTTCTTTTGTTACTACCAAAATTATTGCTAACCAAACTGATCCTAGTATGATAAGCGTGTATACTAGAATGCTAGGTCTGTATACTTTTCCCCGTCGGAGATATGCAATAACATAGTAGAATAAGTTAATTACTAACTAACTAAACAATGAAGGAATGTATGAAGCATGAATTATGCTACCGCAACCTCCACACAGAACATCTACACTACAAGTAGTACATATTATGATTATGATGGATAGCTTACTATCATTTGATAATGAAATAAATGGTTATAGCTAAACGAAAAAATAAGTGGCTATCTAGCAAAACTGACAACTAAATAGCTTTTAGGTATATCTCACAACCCAACGGCTTTCAAGCAAATTACAAGTATATTATAGTTAGGAATATTCAATATTATCAGTTACAAATTATTTCTGACTTACAATACCTCACGTTTGTTTAAAAAAATACATGTCATTTTGACACGGGCCTACTTGCACATGCACGCATGCGTAGGTAAAAAATCGTACGTGCATACGGTGCATATAAATATGTATTATATACAAGAAACTTTAAATAAAAAATCGTCGCAAGCTCAAATAAAGAGTAAAGTTAGAAAACACAATACACACATAAAATATGTGGACGTTTTCTAACCTGCAGACTTGCAGCGGCAAGAAAAATTATAACTATCGCTTTAGGAAATCATAGGAAAGGTAAGAATTCATAGTTAGATTCAAATAAAAGTTCAAAGATTCAAGTTCTTAAAGAAATTTAACTACACATGCACAAATTATTAATAAATATGAAGAGTTAATACCGGGGAATCCGGACATTCAGGCAATTACATATGACATTTGCTACCTTTCAAGTACCAGGTACCAACAAGATCAGTACCCTATTTTTTTAATCAGTACATCTGTTATCACGTTAAGTACCTATTTTTTGCAGCACGTTTTCAAGTTCTGCTAGTCTCTCTCGGAAGCTTATATGAGAAGCGGTTGTAAAGACTAGCAACATAGTTTTTAATTATCATTAAAAAAACTTAATTATCATTTACATTTTTCAGGAGTGAATTGTATTGTATGTTGAAAATACTCACAATAGATGTAATGCAACCCATCAGCGAAATTTTACATGATATTTATACAGGGTGGTGCGGTTTTTTTGCTGATTCTGATGGTATGTGTCATTTCCCCGAATGCGCCTATTTGGAATTATCAGCTGTGATTGTTAGCCCGAGCGCCCGCGCCCGCCTATAGCATTTTGCATTGGCAGCGAACTGCGTAACAGAGACTAGCTCGTCTCTCGACGTTTACCTCGTTGCCCGTTT
>JAQFZG010002692.1:0-15691 GCA_034695465.1 Entomobrya nicoleti
GGGTTATTCCAGACTACTTAGCGCAACCTTTGCACAGATCACTCAAAAGGTCTGGAAAACATTCCGATATTGGCAGAAAGGCATACACTTATCCCACATTTCAGTTTGATTATGATCAGTCATATGTTCCATCGTCAATACTTAAGCAATTTTCCTGGATGCCAACCAACGGTTTATTTGAGTGGTGGCCCAACTTTATTAACAGAACTGGGATCATTCTGGGCGGTGAGCATAGTATCCCTCCGACACCGAACATGTCGGGAAATATTGTTGTAGTCTTTTGGGTTTGGAGTGGGGGTTTGTCACTTGCAGTAACAAGTTGGGTCTTTGAAATACGGAAACATTTTATATTTTGCACCAGACTTGTGTATAAATTTTGTGTCAGTAAACTACAAATCATGATTTTTAGGATTGCTGGTTTTCACGAACGACTTTACAGCGGTGCCGTAAATTTATGATAACAGTGATACACAAATGAATAACAGAACGTATATTGGATATGGTTTGGATGTATTTTTTGATTTTCATCAACGTAATGAGATTTATAAAATAAAGAAATTCCAATTTTTTCTTGAATAATTAAAAAAAACAATAATTTTAATTTTAAACAAGGTTGCACCAATTTAAGCAGATTGATGAAAATTACACCACCTAAATTTAAGTTTGAATTCTAGTTTATTAAACGACAATAAAGAATGCTTATTTTACGTCTTTTTGTAGAAAAACTCGAAACAGAAATAATGTGGGTACATCTTGATAATAATGTAAAAATAAATAAATCATCAATGGAATATATTATTAAGGGCTAGTATTTGCTTAATATTATTACAGAAAATTAAATGCCAGATTAAACAGTAACTGTTAAAAGATTTCAAGTCTTAAATAGTAGGTTATGTATAAATGATATTTAAAGATTAAAAATCTTTTTTTTGTGAATTGTAAATACATTCAGTTTACTCATTCTGATAACACTAAAACTTCAACTCTAGTCATATTTACTCACTAAATGCAGAAGTACAGGTGAAATTTTGTTGTATTTGTAAAACACAGTTTTACATATACAGATCATTCATATGCGATAATGTGTATTAAAACAAAAGTAAGCGGATGAAAGTTCATTCCACAAGCTGAGCATTTCCATTCAGACGGATACAAGAATCACAGTTGAGACCACGGACTCGTTTGGTCCTATAATTCATTAATTCATTCAAGTGCTACATATTAAACCTATGTAGGTATGTTATGTTCACTATTGCATGCAATGTTTGCCTGGAAAATTCCAACCTTAGAAATGCTAATATGCATGTGCTTATTAAATATTTTATTGACAGTTCAACGATATTACATTCTTTAAGGTGTTTATATTGTGAATGAAGTGTTCAGTTTCAATTTGTTTGAAGTTGCGTTTGTCTAGGATAAAGTTCACATTGGCATGCATAAAGAATTATATTTTTCTACGTTGTGTTTATTATTAAATGCAAAATTGTTGCTTACTCTATAATAACTAATCTTTCACATTAAAATATTTGCACTCAAAACTTCCCAAATTTTCTAGTAGCTTGATAATTGACCATAAAACTATGTAAGATACTTTTGGATTTGCTATTTGAATAACTTAATCTTAAAAAAACTTATGAAATTCGACCACAAAAAGGAAAAGAGCGATTGTGTGTAAAACCAATAAAATGTACCAAATAAGAATCCATGAATACAGTTGAAACGTTGACACATCTTCTGATGTGAAGTTTTCAATGAACATGTCCGAATTTCTTGTAATGTAATACTGATAAAGTGCCACAAAATTCCAATTCCTTTTAAACCAGTTATTATTGATATGTTTCATCGAGTTAACATTTTGGATAAGAGATGAGTTGCGTTTCAAATAATCATACAGGCCAAACTCGACAAATCTTTTTAGGAAATCCTTGAAAAATTCGAATAGTAAATTATTTCTTGTGTGACTATCCCATATCATTATTCCAGGATATATAAAATCCTTTTTGTTGGTATCCACCATTCGTTTTCCAGAAAATACCGAAAGCAATGTCCTCAATCCGCTGCTTTGTTCCTGAAATACAAAACCAAATTGTCGAAGGACATATTCGTAATATTTGGTCTCATTTTTAACTAAGATGTTGTTGTTGTTTATTCGACAGCCTGTGAATCAGATCCACAGTTTCATCGTCTGATAAAGCAAAAACCGATAACTTTTTCCATAAGCCAAGTATAAGTCTTTGTTTTTCAGAATTATTACTGTATTTTATTGCATCGTTGTTATTACGCTCAAAGTCCAACTCCAAAAGGGATTTAGTTCTTAATGTTGCCATTAGTTGAAAACTGGAGTTGTAAACAAGTTCTTTAAACGAACCAGGCAAGCCTGCCAACTTAGGCTCGGCAGTAATAAAAGAGTACATACTGAACGTATAAAAATTTCTCAGAAATAATGTAACGAACAGCCAAATAATTAAAATGAAAATAGGTTTGTTTTCGGTATATTCCCAATGATTGATTCCAGTGTCACCTTGTTCAAATGGAGTAGAATAAATCCAAAAAGCCGCATTTTTGAACAAAGAGAAGGAAAGAATTGCAAATAAACAAATCACAGAAATGGTTACGCTAAACCATGTTTTAGCGTCAAAGGGTGAAAATATTGACCCAATATTTGAGTTGAAACGACGATTGTAATTAAGGTAAAGTGTGTATCTGAACCCTGATTTATCGACTACGTAAGGGCTATAGTCGTGAAATGGGAAATAACTGTGCACTTTTTGTGTATTTGGTCGAAAATGCGCACCTCTGCTGTGAAATACAAATAAGCATGTTCTATCATTATTAGTAGTGCAATTATGTTTTTGCAAGAACTGCTTAATAAAGCAACTAGGAAAGCCGTGTGGACAAAATGGTGTACTTAGCCAATCGAACATAACGTATGATTTAAAATTTGAGTGAATGCTCTTCCATATCTGAAGAACATCAGACAATGAGCTTATATCGATTGGTAATCTTGTTATTAAAAATTCTATAGGCTGCCTCAACCCCAATCGTTTGATGTGGCCAATGTAAGCTCCATTGTTACAATGGCTGAACAAAATAATAGTGGAACCACTCCACCAATCAGAAGTTCGGAAAATATAAGGCTTGTCGTTTGAAACTTCTTTTATATTTAAGATTGGAAGTAAGAGAAATTTTGGATACTGTTCTAATGAACTAAATTTTTCATCTGTTAAAATGTTGTTGATGGCTGTATCTAGATATAGTATAGAAATCCTATTATCTCGTCTAAGTCTTGGTGTTATTGGATGCATCTGCCAGTGCTGGCGTGTAGTAGCAGAGCTGTTGTAAATTGAATTGGTGATAGGGAGCTGCTGAATAATGCACATATCAATAATACCAGTACTGATTAACGAGCTTGAGTTTTGTATTAATTGAACAGTTGAATTTAAAATTGAAAACCAGGAAAAAAACCTTTCCATGTTTGAGGATAAATTCGGATAGAATTTTTGAAACTACGTTGGCAAACGACCTAATCGGACTGTTGTAGATGGTGTTTGGTCAAAATGTCCGAAAAAGAAACGCCCAAATACTAAAATGTAACTTGGGTATTACACAATTTATAGCTGATAAATTTAACCTTCATTTTTACTAACATTTTCCTTTCCAAAATTGCTAAGTATCTTCCAGGCTTGTTTAACATAATGGAATTTATATTTGCTTATCCAATCAAATTTATAATACTTGTTTTCAAGTTGAAGAACCGATTTCATCATGCATGGCACATGAATATTGAAAATTGTAATTTTTGTTCGCTTTCGGGTCCATAAGTTTCATGCTTTTCACTGAACAAACAATAATAATTACTGCTACTACAAGTTCCAGCTTCTGATAGTTATTGAATCATTTACTTGAAAAAGCTTATCGGGTTTCTAAATCTAATGAGAAAAGGCAACTGCATGTTTACACAGTAATCCGATTCCAATGAATTCAATTTATTTCTACAAAATATCGTATCGTTCTCTTGAATCGTTCAATTTAAAATTCCACAAGAATGTGACAAATTAACCTTGAGTAAAAGAATGTAGACGAATATTTGTTGATAATTCACATACAGAATGTCGGTTTTATGATAACAATGCGTCACATTATGAATAAAAGATTAGAGTAAAGGTTATTTTCAATGAGACCTAAAGTACTTACACGGAATATTGTCTTTGATATCAAAGTTCAAGAGTCCCTCAGCTTAATCGAATCATAAAATAATATCAGCATAAGTAGAAGATAGCGTAACAAAGAACGATATATTTTTTCATTCGCAGAAAGCCATGTTGTTTAACAGTGTTAACATCATGTATTAATTGTAACAATATTTCTGAAATTTCTGAGCCTCGGTTTATTTTATAAGTGTAACCATAACCAACAGTTCCCATATATTTGGTCAAATCTTGCCATTTAAAAAAATAATAAGAACGTTGACTGCAATCAGATGCCCATATTTCGGCTTAATTCCCTTAAATCGTATAAGTAAAAGTGTCGGTTTTCGGAGAAAAACGTAATCATTTAAATTTCTGAATTGTACTAATGGCGTTACTAGAGACGTTTATTGGTTCCTATAACTGCCCTAGAACTTCAAGGTAAGATAAGAAAGTCAGAAAAACTGCGGGAGTTAACACGGGAAGAATATGATTTCTTACAAAATATATTTGGTTAAATTATAGTGCATCCTTATTCACATCTAAAGAAACAAGTAACCAAATTGAGCATTTATCAAATGAAATTTTTACTCTAGAATAAATCAAAAGCGATTAAGTATCTAGAGCTAAGTTTTTCTTTAATTTTCTCGAACGATAGATGCATTTAGTGTTCAATGTTGAAAAATTAGACTTGACGAAATAAAAAAATACCAATTTAGTTGCTTATTTTATGGACGTAATTTATTTATAAAACCATCATAAAATATTTAATTCTTAAATGGATAAGTAAACGATTACATTGCCCTAATTGTAACACAAGTTAGCAAGTAATATATATGTAACATTTCTCTAATTAGTAAATTATACCTGGGAAGTAACAAGAGTAGAAAGTTAAAATTATTTTCTCAGCAGCCAATGCCATAACACAAACTATTATTCCTTGCACATATAAAAGCCACACAACTAAAAGATCCGAGTTCGAAGCTTTTGTAGGGATTTCACGGTTTTCCAGATCAGACTGGTCATGTTGAAAACTCGCAGATCGGTCTTTGGTGACTGGAGAAACTCTAGGATTCACTTCCATTCTTGCCATTTGGTATGCCAAAGTGAATATGTTAATCGTTGGAATTTTAGTAAATTGTTGAGTTTTAAATTCGTTTACAAACGTACGTTTGTATTTTAGAGTGTATTCGATTTGTTGCCTGTAAATAAATATCCCAGATTCAACTAGAGAAGCCAAATCATCTATATATATATCCGTATAAAATAAGTTGTCCAGCCAGGTTACAACTTGACTTGAAGGGGATATAGGCTCTTCATTATTCCCGTATACTACCATATCCTCCTGCAAGGCAAACACTGAGACGTAAGGCATGTCGCTGCATAATCCTACATATGTTGCAACAGCAAAGTTCTTACGTTTGCCCAAATAAATTGATTTTGAAATTTTTTGATCCTCGCAACCCCAATAATGTGTTAATCGCTCATATGTTCTGTCATCTTGCCACCAATTGAGGATGTTCTTCTTTATCTCCAACGGCTTGCAATTTGTTTTTACATAGTGTCTATAAACAGGATCTGATTCTAGCGAACTATAATTAAAATTATTATTAAGGGCCATATTAGCAACAAATAGCAAATTAACTCCGTCAAAGCTCTTAAACGAGCACTGTGGCATTAATAACTCTAGAGAATAGTTTAGCTCAATAAGTTCTTCGAAAGATTTTGGTAAATCTTTGGGGCTCGGTAAAGCTGTAATATTTGAATACATTGTTGATGTATATAGCTGCCTGAGCAAATTACCTAGAAATATCCATGTTATCATGCATATAAAAAACATGTGATGATTTCTTGAGACTTTTCCGTCCATGTTTATTCCTTGTTCTAAAAGAGTGCCGACGAATAAAAACAGGCCGCCGACTCGCTTTAGTGAACATATAAAACTCGAGAATATGCACAAACTCATTAGTGTGCATAAAATTAATACCCAAGTTTCTGCTGCAAATGGACTTAACAAAGTTGAAATTCTTTCAAAACTTGATGTTTTTAGATTTTCCCGCCTGATGAGTACATAATATTTTAGACCTCCGTATCTAGAATTAGCGCCATGTGGAGTGTATCTGTTGGAATTATAACTTGTAAGTTCACTTGAACTATCAATATTTGGATAACAATATATATCTGTTGATATATTGTACTGTTTCAGAATAGTTATTTTCATACAGTAATTTATGTAATCCTTGACATTCATAGAACACTGATCCTCGTATATAGAATCAAATTTAATTTGACTAATTTTGACCTTTTCATGCTTGCAAGTATGCCTAATATTAGCTGATGTGGATGGAAACTTAAACGTTTGAACAAAATCTATGTTAATGACGTTTCTGGACCATGTCCACGTCATGAACTCGTTTTCTTCAGTTTGCTGCAATTCTGCGTTATCATATATTTGACATCCCGTACTCAGAACTTTTGTTTCCTTGTGCACCAGAACCAATGTAGCGGGTAAGTGGACTGGTATTTTCATTTGAACCGTTTCAGTTGAAGATGTGAACGGAATTAAAATATAATCTTGAGAAACTCTAGTGGTATAATAACTTGTACCCTTATGGTCAGGAATAATGTTCCTTGAGAACCAAATATTGTCTACTTCATTTAGTTTGATGTATCCATTCAAGGTTGAATATATGTTGGGCAAGTATACCTTACATATTGAAAGGAACTTTTGTTTGGACATGGACTTGTATACTTCGACTAGAATTCGAAGTTCTTTTGATTTCTCTATCAACTCATCTTTCAAAAATAATTCTGTATTATGAGTTGAATTTATGTGTGGTGTTTTTGTCTTAGTATGAATACTGATACAATTCTGGAATATTTGACATTTGTAAAGAAAATCGTAGTAAAAAGTGGTGAATTTGTTTGAATTGTCCGGAGCGACTGGATCGTAAAATTTGGAACTTGGTACCGAAAACTGAATAGTACAATCCCCAAATGTGTCTAAAATATTCCAATCATTTGCTTTTGAGGGAATGGTTGCCCTTATTTGGCAACTGGTAAGTAAATCTATTATGGTAAGCGACGATATGAAAAAACTAGTGGGAAACATTTTTTAGCAGAAACAATTGTTTTAAGACTAAACTTTTGTGACAAGGTTTTAAGTAATGAGAAGCCATTTGCCATGGGTATATTATTTGTAAAGATAAAAAGACGTAGTTTTACATGTCCAATTAATGTTAAGACGAATACAAGTACACCTTCGACTGCTCTTTTGTAAGTTTTAATCATTCAGGTGGGAGAAGAGTTTTCCATTTTAAGTTTGAGAGCTTTTTCATTTGGTCTACCCTTTGTACCACTTATCTTCAGTCATAATTTATGATTAAAGAGTCCTCGTGTTACAAAAAAACTTCAGAAGTAAATGTGTCTAATCATAGTATTATGAGTGCTTAATGTGCTTTGCTTATCTTGAAGGATCATTATTCAGTTTAATAGTTGTTAAGATTGACATAGGAATTAGTAAGCACTACATGAATTTTAATAAACTTTCAATTGTCATTTATAACGCCAAATGTAATTTTACAACAGTCCACATATATAACTCGCATTGTATTTGTCAACTCTAAAAACAACGGATTTCTCAGTTAGCAAAAATTTTATTTGTTTGAATTTGTACACAATGTTTCTAAGGTCTCTTTTTCAACTTTTACTGCTATTACTTACTATTGGTAAAATATACGGCAGTCCAAATTTCATTGCAAACCCATCACACGTTTTGGATGTTTTCACTCCGTGTACTATTCAGTTCTCTCAGCCAAGAACGAAAGCTTATGATCCACTCCCGTCGGATTACTTCAAAACGTTCTCATCGTACTACTACGAGTTTCTGAAAAAATGTCAAATTTATCAGAATTGCATTAGTGTTCACACATCATCTTCAGTGTTACCAGTAAATACAACTGATAGAATATCCGCTGATTTAAAGGAGAAAGAAAAAGAATTCCGCATTTTGAACAAAGTGTATATGAAGTCCATGGCCAAACAAAAATTCCTTTTCATATGTAAAGTTTGGCTGCCTAACGTTTTTACAAGTAAAAGAGGTGACCTTAAACTGAATTATGTTGATAATTCATGGTTTGAATCAAATGAGCTCTTATCTACTGGAATTAGTTTTCGTCACACCATCTCAGTCTCCCAAGATTACGTTTTAATTTCGGACATACGACCAGTCTCAACTATTAGAATGAAATTGCCAAATTTATTACCAGTTTCCTTGGTACTTATAAATAAACGTACAAACAAGCTGAGCATAGGCTGTCAAGTGTTTGACAATCAGATGGCATTCGAAGTTGAACCAGGTTATGGTTCTGATTTATTGATGAGTTACATTTATTTCGTTCAAACTTTTCATTTTCCAGCAACAGAAAGTATTATAAAGTCGATTTGTAACTGTAAAAATTCCCGACCTGATAATCCCAACACTAAGCAATTGAGCAGTGTTTATCACGACAAATATTCCACTAGACTAAACGACTATATAAATAGCTACGTACGGGAAACCTTTTTAAAACGGTATAATATATCCATAGGCAAGTTAGTTTATCCAAACATTTATGGATCAGGCAACCTAGGACTTTTTTCTAAAAACAAATATACCCCATTTGGGGCAAATATTAAAAACGGTGGCCTAAAGTATTTCATTCTCGTTAGAAAAGAAAACCTCTTAAATCCAGGTTTCGAACAAATCTCTTCATTATTTGATCCGTTCACCACGGAGACTTGGCTTTTATCACTATTCATGTTCTTGAGATTTTTTCAATTCCTCTGCATAATTCTTTCCAGAAATCGCTTATATTCGGGGTTTATGCTTTTCACTGTACTTTTAGAGCAAGGCGTGGAATTAAAAAATAAAACTTCTAGAAACTCTTCCACGTTTTTAGTTTGCATGATAACATGGATTTTTCTAGGTATTTTACTTAGACAGCTTTATACATCGTCAATTTATTCGGATATTACGGCTGCACCTGACCCCAAAAATTTGCCGAAATCGTTTGAGGATTTGGTCAGGACAAAAAACTCATTAGAATTGCTAATGGCCCGATGTTGTTTTAAAAAATTCCGTGACATAAACAATAATTACCTACGACATATGGGTTATTACACAACATCTAATAATGCGATGAAAATGTTCGAGGAAACATCATGTAATGCACTACAGCTAAACGGAAGTTTTTCAGAATGGTGGCAAAACGGATCGCAAACTGTGTATTTAAAGAGGTATTATAATTGCGAAGAATACAACATTTCAACTTCAGCTGTCTTAAAAAATACTGAAAACTTTGCAGTAGCTATTTATACTGATTTATGTAGCGATATGCCGTACTTAGAAATTTTGGCTGTTCAGAATAATTTGCTTATATATGAAAACAATGAAGAAGCTCATTCACCTTCAAACCAAGTTGTTACATGGACGCAAAATATATTTTTCACTGACACCTATATTGCCATATTGGCTTCTTTAGTAAAGTCGGGAATTTTGATCTACAGGAAACAAATTGAAGTTACTTTGAGAAACAAAGAGGTTTATTTAAACCACTTTACAAGTAGAAAGTCGTTGAATGAAATCTTTCCTAACATTTTCACTCTGTCATATATAATGGCTCATAAAGAAATTTATCCTAAAGTTTCTCCAGTCGTAAAGGAACATTCAGTGAGATTTGAACAGCGACAGTCATCTGTTACGGGTCGAGAATATGATATGGCACCTACAACTTCTGAGTTACTTGTAGTGTGGATTGTATTAGCGCAGGGTTTGCTAGCTTCTATATTAATATTTTTGACTGAAACGGTGAAAAATATTTTATTGGCAAGATGTTAAATATCTAAATCTCCACTTATTTTGTAAGCCCTATTTGGGAAACAGATAAATACAAAATGTGCATGCTTTAAAGCAATAACAAAATGCTTGAATACATTATGATAACGAACCAGTTTTTCTTAGTATATGTTATCGGAATAAATAAATTAGATATACCACTTTTACCCTCAAGTAATTTAAATCATTGAATCATCATTGATTATATTTATATACAGGCCCCTTAATACCAAAAAAGTCCTTCTTCTTAAATTTTACAATCGAAAACTTTTAATAAATGTTTTTGCGTCGTGAAACATTAAAACATCATATATACTGTCTCGACAAGTTTACTGGCTTTTAAAGTTGATTCAGATGTTTTAGGAGAGCAAAGCAATTGTTGAATGGGATACTTAAGTACAACAGGTGAGTAACAAAATATTTTCGTTTTTGGAATATAACTGAATTGATTAGTCTGGCTTCTTTCAGTACCGTAATTACCAAAGATCATTGAAAAGCATAAACCATTTAAAATATCACAAAAAGTTCCGAAGGTTTATGGTTATGTGTCCCTTGGAACGACAAATTAAATGCTAAGAAAAGAATTTCTTCAAATTTGACATATCCTTCATCATGTTCAAGGGCATAGATTGTGTCGGTTTTCAACCCAAAGAGTCAAAGTCCAAAGCCAAAGTTGAAAGCTTTCAACTGCGAGATTTTGATTTTATGTTTGTAGATCGTGCAGGTAAAAAAATGCATAAAATATTTAAGCATATGTGAGTGATTTAAAAATTCCAATAAATAAATTTTATAATTTTATATTACTCAACTTACTGTGTAATTTCGATAAAGCATTCATATTTTTTTTTAAGACACAATCGGTTGAAGAAGAATCCTGTCTCTCAGTATCTCAAATTTCTAGGACATTCTCGGTATATTTAAGACAGTTAGATACAACTTAAAGGATATCTAACGTTCATTATTTTAAATGTCAATAAGAGTTATGTGCAACTCCTTTGAAAACTTCGTATTGACATTTAGTAGCACTTTAAAAATTCGACGGGTTATGAGTGGATTGAAACTTGTGAAAACTGTGAAGTTCAAACTAGATTTAATTGACACCAAAGTGGCAAAATGTGTGCTTGAAGCCGGTTATAAAATAACTCCACTTAATTCTATTTGGGCCCTTCTCATTTTATCACACGTCAGCTATTTCTTCCAGTTTACAAGGGCTAGTTTGAAAGTAAGAAATGGTTTGAAAGCATAGAGTAAGAACTTTCGTGCCTGATTTACCAAAATGTTTCTGAATTTCCGTACCAGTTTACAGAATGATTTGCCTGTTGAAATTAAAATGACTACTAAATTTGAGAAATTTAAGTTATTATTAAGGGAATTTATGTTCAAATAAGTTTCCCACTTTTTGCCAATTGCAATAAGAGAGCATTCGCCGATTAAGTTCCTAAAATTGTCTTCAAACTTACTAAGTAATCGTAAGTCGTCTCTTCTCGTTTTGAAACCAGAACAAAAGCATACAAAATTGGGAGCATGGTCAGAATCAGAATAAAGTATTTTATGAGTTTGGGTTTCGCTTTCTACATAATATTTCAAGATTGTCCATCTTTGAAAACGTGTGGAGCTAAGTGAAATCCAAAATATTACTTGCATTTGTAGTGATGCAGCCTCCATCACTACAAATGTAAGCAACATTTCGGATTTAATTTTTCTTGAATGATTTAAAAAATATGGTTTTAAGCTATGAATCTGCCGTATTAATCAACTTAATCCATCAGACGGGCCCATACTACAAGGTAATATTATTGCCATTTTCACTGCCCATCTAAGACTAAGAAGATAGTCTGACCAAGTAATTGGCACACAAAAAAATAAAATAAGTGCAAACAAACTATGCGTGTAGTAGGTGCGTACTCACATATTTAGAGTGCATTCACACAAAATGAAAATTTACTGAGTAAAGTAAATATTTTTATAAAACATTTTAGGGGACAAACAAAGTTATGGAATTAATTTGGTGGTGGATTAACGAAGGTAAATTTAGTACTCAACCAGGTCAAAAAAGGGGACAAACAAATTGTATGCTTTTGATTCCTAAGTAATGTTTTCCGCGAAAAAAAAACTATTTTAAAACTATAACAAGAATCGAAATATTTTTTTTAAACCAGATTCAAAACCAAATTTACCGACTGAAAGTAATCAAGGGTGTTTTAAAATGTCTTTACAATTATAGCTCTTTCAGAGCAGAGCATTAAAAAAGATGAATTAAGTTTTTTATGTGCTGAACTTTACCTCAAAAGTTAAATCATACGAACGTGGTCTTAAAAGTTACGGTTCTACATCTGAGAAGTTAAAAATTAACTTCAAGCAGAAAAATTGCTTGCTTTAAGAAACATTATCAAACAAACGTTCTCTTCTACCCACTATCTGTCATCCATGATTTTTACTATCGGATAACATAACCGCAACCAGATGCTACACGTTTATTGGACATAGCTTAAAATTGAAAACATGCTCAGAACCTTCGTTCTTTGCGGACGTTTCACACATTAATTTGTTAAAATACACCATTGAGAAGACATACATACAAGACTTCCGATGTGCTATGCTTTATTGAAGCTTCGCTCATGTGAAGTT
Organism: Entomobrya nicoleti; assembly: GCA_034695465.1. Lineage (NCBI taxonomy): Eukaryota > Metazoa > Arthropoda > Collembola > Entomobryomorpha > Entomobryidae > Entomobrya > Entomobrya nicoleti. Next base: position 12,691 of record JAQFZG010002692.1, read on the forward strand.
GAGGACGATAGGTAACGAAAACACTACATGGACCAATCGAAATTCCCATATCCTATTTTTATTACGCTTCGAACAAAATATTAGGACAATTGTCGTTAGCATGGTTAAAAATCGTTTCCAATATGGAAATAACCTCGAGCACTTGAGTGTATAACAAGTGAATATATGAATGCGTTGCAGGTAAGAGTATGCAAATAATTTATGAAACATACGTCCTGCAATATATGCTTTCAACGAACTCAAGTTATCCAATTCAGTTATAAACGCTTTCGCATGACAATAAGATCATATAAATTAAGAAATGCCACTGCAATATTGTGTTTCAGCAGCGGTCACACATATAAGGTTTTAGAAACCACCAATGTACTAAAATCTTCAATCGCAAATCACATAGTTTGTATTTTTTGGTAAAGTAAAAAATTGAATAATAACACAAATAGTTTCTATAAACACACTATCGAAATAAAAAATAGAAGGTTAAATGAATTCATAATAATGGAGAAATAAATTTGAGATATTGTGAATTTCCTTTTTAACAAAGATTGGGTTCAATCGCAAATGCAGACTTTGGATACTTTTTTCACAGGCATCTTAAAGCTCACTAATAATAAGACGGCGTTAGATAACTTTACTCATACACACAATACGTTTTAAAAATGAGCAAAAACAAAACTGGCAATTTTGTTAGAAAACTCAAACAAATACTTAGCACAAAAATTGTTATATTTGGTTAGCATTAAAATACATTCAACGGTATGAAGCGTTATTGCTGCCAAGAAATACTACGAAAATATTTTGTTTTATTGAACGTTCAAATATACCTATACTAACTCACAATGTTTTAAAATATACAGGACTTCATTCATTTAAAAAAACATTAAATCATCGATCAGCAGTTAATCGTCATATCATGAAACACAAATGCTATTCACAAGTAATGGCTTATATGTTGCTACATTATAAAGAATACAATCTTGTTGTGCTTCTGTACAGTAAGAATGTAAATGGATTTAGGAAATATTCCTACGATGAACGTTTCCCAATATTTTAAGGGGAAATTTTCTTGTATTCTTAGAAGAATTTTGATCTGCCCTTTATTCATTCCTTATAGGAGTGGTGAATGAGCAAAGCTAATATTCCACTTTAAGTTTTAAGTGTGAAAAACATATTTTCGATATGTGTAATTGAGTAGCCGGAAATAACAAAAAATCAAAAGACAAATCAATTAATTTATTTAGGACATATTGTAGTATTTTCTTTTTAGGGCTTACATTCATTTCCAACGTGAATAGTCAGCATGTAAAGAGTTTATTCTACATTATATTTCTATTTTGTTAGATCTTATCATATACACAAGATAGTTTTTATTACTAAGCATTTTTACATTCAACAACGGTATAGTTTAATATGTTAAGTTTGATTACAAAGTAGACGCTCATTTTCAAAAAAATACTTTGAATAATTTATGATTCATGCATCCTATTATATTAGTGGCTTACAATAAGCATTGTTAGGATACTACGTCAAAACCACAAGTGTTTTTGGTCTTTACTTGAATGACCGGAAATAACTTCTATCAAGCTATAAAATATCCCCGTGCCGTGCTCTCATGTGGCCATTAAAATCAATAAACTATGTTTTGAAGAGTTGCTCTGGTATTTTTCCACGTATGTCTTACGTATATTTCAATACTATGGAAAAACCGTAGTTGATAGCCATAATTTACAATATGTATAAGATACAATATAGATAATACGTTATGTATGAAACGGCATATAAAATACCATAAACTACAATTTAAGGCATTTCTCCTTTAAGCGGTGTTATAGATCAATAAAGAATAATGGATTTGACAATACGTCTCATGCTCATTTGAAAAAGTTTAAATAATAGATGATACATAATTAGCCCGAATTCGCTCGTGCTCGATATAAGTAGCGTAAGAATTAATTACAAACTGTTTAAAGCAAATATGCTCAAGATATCCCAACAAGCTAGTGCTCATTCTACGAACGGAAAACAAACAAGATATAAGTGAATTGGCCATACATTAAACAATTCCAAACTGATCAAAAGTTATTCGGAAATGTTAAATTGATGTGCTCGCAATACAAAATAAAACATTAGTTTATTCATATAGGTGCATGTTATTAGGCGGTTGTGCTGTATGCATTATCAATAATAGCAATTATTATAAATTTCCAGTGATATTATGTTCCGGGAAAGACAAAGTAGACTGTATTTTAAAAAACCTCATATCTCCATCACAATAAACAGTTTTTGTATTTCTCCTGAAAACTAGGTATTTCAGTCGGAACTATTAAATCCTTACTATTTTATTCCAAGCAATTAGAGAAAATTTTCCACAAAAATCCATAGTGCAACTCACTTTTGAACATATGCAAATCAACTGTGCAAAATATGGGCTAGGTAAAACTGAAGTTTCAAAACTATCGGAATGTAGGCGCTTCTAATAGTTTGTCACTGTCAATCTTATCGAAAAAGGGAAGTTTATAGTTAATATTTCCAAGTTGTACGGAATATATCAGAAAAACATTGACTGACGTGTAAAATTACAATCAGTGTAAGTAATCGATCAGCAAAGTTATTGACAAAATAAAATCAATAATTCTCAGGTAAATTAAATGCTGATAGAGGAAATTATTTTGATTTAAATATTGAACCTATTGTCTTCATATAAAAAGGAACTATCCAAAGAGAAGAATAGTTTTATTCCTAGGGCAAATTGAAATTAAACAAACTGATTCCAGAAAGGTGAGAACTTAAACCATACAAACATGTATACATCAGGGTTACGTATTCCATTGCTAAGTTTCCTCGCAGGTACATTATTAGCGAACCTGTCCTTTGGTAGAAAGATTGACTACACTCTGACCACCAAATTTTTGAGTACAGTGTCTTTATTAGAAATTAATGATACAGGGTTCTTCGAATGTTTTAAATTTATTTTTAATAAATTCCAACGTTTCGACTTGTTTTA
>JAQFZG010002693.1:0-15683 GCA_034695465.1 Entomobrya nicoleti
TCGTAATCAGCAATGCTTTTAAAAGCGAGAACGTGTATAACATTGTGTTACCTAGGCTACAGATTTCTTATTATCATATCGACGAGCTCATTCAGGACAATTTTGCTGTGTATACTCGAATTACATATTTTCAGATTGTATTCGGTAGTCCGTCCTGTGACCCGTATATATTAAAAAAAACATTTTATAGAGCTTTGTTAGCATCGAGGTTTATCGATAATTGCTTTTAATGAACTTAGTTATTATTCTCGTCGAGAGCATGAGGAAAGGTTTCCAGAGTTGGCGAAAGCTGTGTACTATGCTCAAATGAATCCTGCGGCATTGAACACCATTAAAGAAGCGTGGGAAATGTTAAATAACTTGATAGACCTTAAACTTTTTGTCAACCGTTTCAATGAAGAATTATATGCACGTTCTAACACTTGGGATAACCTTACTGCCGGAAAACAAGAAGACTTGACTGTCAGAGATATAAATAATTGCAGCAAAACAGCGTGGATGTTGCCAAATTATTTGGCACACATATTATATAGATCACTCAGAAAGTCCGAAAAACATTCTGATGTTAGTGTTTTTGTTTTTACAACCACGGAAGTTTCATTTAATTATTATTGTTCGTATGTGCCATCTTCAATAGTACAGCACTTTTCTTTCATTCCTCAAACGGGGTTGTTAGAGTGGTGGCCGAAATTTATAAATAGGTCGGACCTTAATATGGCTAGTGTGAATTATCCGACGAAACCAAACATGTCGGGCAACATTCTTGTAATATTTGTGTTTCTTGGTGGTGGTATGGCACTTGCAATATCTTGTTTAGTTTTAGAGATGTGGAGACATATATTAGCTTTTGCCAAAACTTGTTTTGCCAGTGTCAAACTTTTCTTTGCTGCATTAAACAATTTGATATTTCAGCAAAGCAGCTACTCCTGTTTCAAATTTAGGAAAACTTTATAAATATTTGGAAACTCTTGAATCGTTCAAATATCAGTGTGTGAAAAATTTAACTTTGTATGTGGTTTGTTGAACCCATAAATGTTAATTGTCTGATTGCTAATATGTAGTTTTTAATAATAAAGTTCCATAATCCTATTGATTAGTGATAAATTTGCAAAATATGTAAAGATATTAAAATGACGTACCATTGTAAACTGTTCAAAAATGCAACAAACCGTTAGCAATACAAATCAAATTTAATCTTTCAAAAATATATTTACATGAATTACATGACCAAATTACAGATTGGTCGAGATTTTATTATCATCTAAGCAGTTGACACAGCAGTTTTACTACAAGCCATTGTATAATCACACCTCTTTTTTGAGTAGATATTATTGGAAAAATTAGGAATATATAAGCATTACGTGCCTGAAAACCAGATAAATCATTTCGGTATGCTCTTAATGAATCCGTGCAAAAAATGATGAACCTTTTTGGCTTTTCACATTTTAATTAACTTAAAACCGTAGATGTTGAAAACAAGGTATTGGACTTTTCGTCAGACCCAACAGCATACTCAACTAGTTCAGCTTTGAATGCGACGCATGCATGCGACCTTGTGACCCCCATATCTCGGGTCAATTTTGACCCACGGGTCTGAAATTCAATTCAATTGAAGGTCTTGACCTAAGGTATCTGTGTGCCAAGTTTGGCGTCTATCGGTCCAGTAGTTTTTAAGAAGTCGTGTTGACACACAGACACACACACAGACAGGATGTCCAAATCATTAACTTCCTCCTATGCGATTTCATCGCTTTCGGAAGTTAATAATCTGTATGGGATTTTTCAGTACGTTGTGAATAAAACGCGAGCGCGGGCACGGGTACACAAACACGGCTGTTTCAATTATGCGCATTCATGAAAATGACAAACAATTAGATTTCAATATGATACCAATTGTTAGTTGCTGTGATTACAAAGTCGAATTTCCAATGTTGAAGTTTTATCTGTGCTAGCCATAACCCTTTATTATATATATTATATTTGGTTCATAAATTGTAATAATCATAAATTTGTTTCGTACCGAATAGGAAGTCATGTAGTCTTTTGCGTTATATATGTGTATTTTTTGTTCTTTGGTTTGAGTTAGCATAATATTCAAAGAAAACTTTGTCCTGGTAAAACCATTTATTTAATTAGACTTGAATTTTAATATTTCATGAATAAAGCTAAATTGCCTAATGTGTTGAAATACTGTGTTCTCACTTGAATTTTTACTATACATTCGTCATGTATGCATTTTTTTCAATTTAAACCTATAAAATTGTAAATCGGTCTAAATAATGTGTTTGTAAATTACTGCCCTAAAGCAGGCAGATTACTTACTTTGTCTTATTCCTCATCTCGCTACTGGGAATCTCAAATCGCCCCAGAAACAAATTCACAGCAGCTCAATCGCATCCATGCCTTGTACATTAAATCTTGGTTTTTTCTTGTTCAGAAACCAGATGACGTATCATATTTTCATGGTTGGTTCTTACAACTAAAACAGCTTTACCAATGAGCTTTCCTACAACGTAAACACGTTTTTAAGTTAGTATCAAACGATTTCCAATGCTCCATCAAAATATCTATTGATTTTGTTTTTCAGGGATAGTAGTTGGACGTTGGAAAATTTCGTCATGTTAGTTCGTATATATGCAAAGCTTAGCGAGCAACTTTAACCTTTAGTACATCAGTTATGTATGCGTCAGTATGTGATTTGACATGAAAGTTGTTTTAGTAGTTTTTGAAGGAAATACATACAAGTGCCGCTATCAGTTTTCAATGGAGAACGAAAAACCGAAAGAATAAAAAGACATAATTTGTTGCAGTTTTGTTGCAGTTTTTAAAAGAGATAGATACAGTGTAGTATTTACACTTAAGATGATTCTCATAGCATTAGCTATCTTCTAAATACTTCACTTTTCCATATTTTACACAAGTAGTGTCGGAGTTGATTCTATAGTTAAAGCTGTATGTTTTATAACTCTTTGCGTAACTATCAAATCGATATGCGAATCAAAAATATCAATTTCGTTGTATAAGTTGAATTCAGTAAAACCAATTAAACAAGCACAAATTGTCTTCGTGACAAGTGGCTAAGATTGTAGCAGTTTATATAACTAATGCTAAATAAGTTTTGTAACTTATTTTCGACTATGGAACAATAAATTTAGTATCACAAGTATTGACGCTACAATATGCGTCTACTTACGTTGAATACCGCATGAACAGGTTTGCAATTTCCATATATAAGCTCGACTTTTCTTCTTGTACATTTTGCACAAGTTTCATGCCAGCCTGTGCATGTTGAAATCTAAATAAGATTTTGTAACTTATTTCTGACCATGTAAAAATAGTATCACAAGTTCTGGAACTCAAAATATACGCTTACTTACATTGAATATTTCGTTAACAGTCAAACAAGTTCAATACATAAACTCAACTCTTCTACGGGCACATTTTGCACAGATCACATAGCACATACGTTTACTATTAGTATTATATCTATTATCATTGATATAAATACGCTCTAGTACTAACTTTGATAGGTTTCTTTCAGAAAACGCATCCAGAAATTTTCAGCACAAGCAATTTTCTCGTTAGCTTGCTTTAAACTATATTCACCAGAGTCTTTAACAGAAAACTGTTTAGTTGACACGTTATTTTTAGTGAGATCATCAATCACGAGATAAACTAACATTTAATTTAAAGTTAAATTTGATATGATTATAAATTTCTCACGGGTTAACTGTCGCTAAATGTTCTCAAGCAAACGAATAAGCCAATTTATGAAAGTTGTCTTAACGTAAGTCAAATAAATATTTAGCAATTTCCCAAAATGAGAGGCCGAGTTTCAGAAATTATGTTATATCTTTATATTGTTTTATTTACTCTTGACAGCTGCCATGCAAAATTAAATACTATTAACTTTGTATATTATAAAATATCTGCTAAACAACAATCAGAGTATTCTAGTCTACGAGATTTGCCCTTTCCAGAATATCGCTCCAAACAAGTTCCTTATCAGTTGCTTTTGAGATCGATCGCTGCAAAACTTAACGTTTCAATTCTAGTCACTAAAAATTGGTATGAGAGGCGAAATAAGTTAAGGACAAAGATGGAAGACATCAACCAGGTTACTATTCTCGCCACAATTTCGGCATTTTCAGAGGATGATGCCAGTCCAACCAATATTTGGGAGCGATACGAAAACTTCAAACAAAAGCCAATATATATCAGCACACACGACATAAAGTGGAATTTCCTTTACTGTGACCTACCACGTTGGAAGCAAGAGCCCGTATGGTCGCTCAAAGTCTTTACAAGCGTATTAGATAATGGAACATGGATATGCATTGCTATTACGTTTATAACCCTGGCTATTATTCTGGAACCCAAGCAGATTGGCAATAATTTGGTATTACTTTTGTCATCCGTGCTTTCTGGTGGATTGTGTGGATCAGCCAAAAAACATAAATTAATCTTTATCATCTGTCTACTCCTGATTCGCGTACTGGTGGATATCTACAGCGGCGAGGTTTCCAGTCGCTTGATTAGCCCTCCTGAAGAACAAGCAATAAAAACGTTTGCAGATTTAGACAGCAACAACTACTCTGCAGCTGTATCGGGTGACTCTGTTACACGTATATTCATGAACCTTTTATCTTCAATGACTTCAAACGAAACTGGAACTTGGATCAATAAAGGATTTGTTCACTTAAAAAATTTATACAATCGGCAATATGTGGCTACTGCTAGTAATAATGATAAAATTTCATGGGCTCTGTATCTCATGCAAAACTACAGCTCTAAGGTTTCCTACTTTAGTCGTTGGAATCTTGTAGTGTATATGCTAAATGTTATCGAGGCTGTGAGAGAACGAGAGTCAAAGTCTACACAAAATGGGGTTCTTTGTCATCTTGGAAAGGAGCTTCTAAATGGTGGTGCAAATTTCTGGACGTTTATGCCGCCAAATCATGAGCGCATTGCGGGATACGTCCAACGACTCATGGAAACTGGTATATTTGGTCGACTAGAAAAGGAGAGCGAAGGATTTCTTCATTCGCTTCGCGTTCAGGATGAAAATAGGGTTGTTAGTAGAACACACGTGAGATTGGGTAGACATGCAGAAAAAATGACAGAAGAAATGAGGCAGCAAATTGAGGGGAAATTGTGGAAAGTGTTCTTTGTCTGGGCAGCTTGCATATTAGCTTGCCTTATTGGGATGGGACTTGAGCTGGCATACAGCATCAAGAAAAAAACAAAAGTTGTAACTTTGAAACCAACTTCAAATGAAGTAGTCAAAGTTCAGGTGGCTCGAAAATGGTTCGAACAACCCCTAAAAGCGCGACGAAAAGTTGAAAAGTAATGACTTATATTAACGCTCTATATTAAGTTCAAGTTGTTTTAAAATAGCATGAACTACCCTTTATGCGACTTTAATTAGTGAATTTAATTATAGTAACTCAGGATGGCATTATTATTGTAAAAGATTCAACAGAATTATCTAGATATGGTCGTAAATTTTTTAATTAATCTGAATTTTTTGACTTCTTAAATTTAAAAAATATATAGCTTATGGAGTTATCACCTTGAAAACACAACTTCTATATAGTGCGTTTTAAAGTCATTTCTTGTAATGTTGAAAATGTAACCGACCAAATGAATCTGAGTTCATAGTCAATAAATTTGTAAAAGCAACACTACTTGATAACCATATAAATGCCATAGTTGAGTTTATACTTTTGATTTCTTGCAGTTTGTTTTGCGTAAAATTGTATTAAAATGTTAATATGGTAATGTAAAGCACATACACAATATCCAATTTGGTGTTATTTGGAACTAAAACAAGATGTTCAAGATAGATTTTAAGATGCAAAGTAATTATCCAAAGTACAATTTAAATACAACTAAAATAGTTATAATTTATTTTTAGTTAAGTTTGCTTACAACTAAGTTAATGAATCTGCTTTTGTAGTTTTAAAGCATAGCGCTTTTCTGAAACCTATCGCTAATATTTTTTAAGTATTTTGGTATGTATAGAGCTCTCACAATTAAATTGGTAGTACTCGGATTTATGAAACATCTTCTGTAAAATTGAGACCATAAGAATATTAATTGAAAATTAAGTTGACAAAGTTTAAAGTTTAGAACCAGTTTTTGTAGTTTTGAAGCACATCACTTTGTTACACAATTAAAATTTATTGCCAGTAGTATTAAACGATGTAGGTATGTAGCGATCTAGTTTTATTTGACATAATATAATTAAATGTTATTATGGTAATATAACCTGCAAATTGTTACATTTCTTGACCATTTCCACTAAAACAAGATGTTTAGTTGGTATGATAATTATATTGGATGCAAAATAACTAGAGATATGAATGCAAATTAAGCAAATTATTTACAAGTTTTTTTTATTTTTTAGTTAAGTTATTGATTTTTTTGTAATTTTTAAGCTTGGCGCTATTTGACACGGTTAAAATGTCATTACAGTAGTATTAAACATAATTTGAATGTAATATTCTACTGGTGGTACCCTAGTTTATGAATTGAAAATAAAAACTAAAAACAATTCAGACAAATTTAAAATAATTGGTTTGGGTACGACGAGTGTGATGTTTATATATCTTGTAGTTTCTGTGAGTCGATAGGAGACTAACTTTTATTCGGATCCGAATGTGGGTATTTATAAAAAAAAGTAAGAAATGTTAAAATTACATAAACAGTGTATCTAAAACCAGACATGATGACCAGACGGGTGTCTAGAGATAAAATGTCTGAGACCGTTCTGCGGTCAAATGCGTACATTGAAATACCTTTCATAATATTTACGGTAACTTATTTGATCCCGGAGGTTTATTTTTAGAAGTCATTAAACATAAACCTTACAATCTAAACAAATCCAACGTTTCGATTCATTTACATGAAATATCTTCAGGCAAAATTATGTTGTTATGTTGTTTCTAATCAAAATTAGTTTGGTGAGTGTGATCACATTAAATATTACTATATACATAGTTGCAAACTATTTTGACTGATACTAAAACATACGATCGAAATAGTTTGTGTTTATATAGACATTTGCGTAAGCTGCGGTAGCTCTCAGATCTAATACGTTTGTAATGTATGCAGCTAGCTAGTGCATGGAACAGATCATCGTATTCCGTTCCACAGATCGACAGTTTTTGGTGGGTGTGAATTTTTGTGTGTTGTGGTTAATGCAGACGTTGCAGAATGACGTATGTTAAGACGATTTCAAGGTTGCGATTTTTTAACTGAAAACTTGTAATAAGATTTCGTTTTTTAATAATAACTTATTTTAGGACCAGTCTGGTGCACACTAATCCTTTCCATAGGTATTTGGGTTTGTGTACACTGTTCCAAAAATTTTAAACAAAGACCGAAGGTCAACAACCAATCCAAAAGTTGACCGTTGAATTCCATCACACAACTTGCGTTTTTTTGTACCGAACGCAACGCAAAAATATGTGTAACGGACTGTTTTTTTACTGATGGAATGCAGCCTCACCAGGGCCTCAGTACGCCTCACCTATGCCTTAGCATATCTCTTTGTTCGTCAGAATTTAAACGTCAAAACCTGGCCAAATATCTATGGAAAGGTGGAGTGTGGTCTGGTGTGTGATGCTGAATGTAAAACTGGTATTGTCATTTTGTCTGGGGTAATTTTAACGTGCAATTTGAATTTTTCGAATGAAAATGTCAATTGAAAAGAAAAGTATGTTGATAAACTTGAGCAGTCTAATTTTTATTGTAAGTTGCTAATAAATTATTTAAAAACCAAATCTATTAAAATTGTATTAAAATAAAATGATTCTAATAGACTTAGATTCTAGAATGTCAATTAAAATAACATATTAAAATATAAGCTTTACTTCAAATTTATGGATAAAGTATTTATCTGAATTGAGTACCTCGATGTCTTGGGTTCTTTCTAGTGGGTACATCGGGATCCGCCATAATCAAAGTATAATATTTATCCGAATTATCATTCCAATGATATTTGGTGTATTTTGCACTAGCGTGGCAGCAAGTGTGCTCCCGAGATTCACTTTTATACCACCCAAAATATGTCACGTTTGGGAGGAATTGTGGGACTGAATCAACGAGATCTGTTACGATTTTGTTTCTCTGGAACTCTTTAATTCCAGTCGCAGCTAATGGGAATCCTAAGAAGGCCGTGAAAGAAAATAACAAACTTTTAACTTTATCGCAAAATTTGATAAAATGTATTTCAAAGAGCTAACTAATCCGTTCACGGGGCGATTGTCAAAAACAAACTGGTCAAAGATATATGTGTACAAAGTCATTTTGGTCAAAAATAGTAGTCAAATAAAAAAGAAAATTCTGGTCAAAAATGAAGTGGACAATTTTTTGTTAGGTTAAATTTTGTCAAATTTGTTTTTTATGAAACAAGTCATGTCAAGCCATGAAGAAAACACGTAGATAAATCTGAATGATAACAAACCATGTCATGTAATGACATGTAATCTGAATCTGTAATCGACGTCTGTAATCCACAACTATTGATTTTTAGACCATGGTTTAACTACGTAATAATCTTATAACATCTTAAATAACTTAAGAACCCTAAATATCAATATCAATTGTGTTGTCCAATTTCAAAGCATGGGACCGTTAATTGGTCCTTTCTCCCAAAAGTATTGGGTTTTAGGCCATGGTTTCTTTTTTGACAAAGGTTGATCCCCTAAAATTTATTCTATCGATTGGGTAACTAAACAAATTGCCCATTTGAAAAGCACGTAACTGTAAATTGACCGTACCTTAGGTACCGTTAATTCAATTTGGCTGAAAATCAATAGGCTTCTTACCTGTTTTCAAAGTACCTGTATACAAAATTTCAGGTCAGTGGGTTTTTGAATTAGAGCGCACACAGACAGACAGACACAAAATACGATCACAATAAGTAGTACAATATACCTTGCACTACTTCCAACTCTCTCTAATATATAGTCTCTAACTTCCAACTTGGTGACAGTTTGAATGCCCCATCCAGCATCCACACGGTTTAATCATTTGCAAGCTTTTAGACAACATTGTTTTATAGTCAGCATCTTTATAATTTGCAAGTGAATAAACTAAAAACAAATAACGAAACAAATCGGCTTACTTTTTCAACTTTTTAAACCTTTTAGGCAATTCTTTTTATGGATTGAGAAATCTGAAATGTATAAATCTGTGGTCCGGCAACAATTATGCGGATGCAAATTGCGTCAAAGGAAGGGTAATTGACCGCAATGAAGCAATTTGATTTTCACAAACCTCTCCTAAAACCGTTACAAAAGAAATTGATCAGCTTTTATCAAAAAACAATCAAGAAAATTGTAGCAAATCTCGGTATATGATGGAGGCTATAATAAATACAATGGTGATTTAATCAGCTGAATCTTCAGTTTATCTTAAAACTAACCAGAATAAAATACCTTACTGCAACAAGACAATTTTAAGGATAGACTTTGCAGCTTTTACGTGTAATGGATAACTAGTTTTGGATTTTTTTGAACATTCATACTTTGCAATATTAATAATATTACTTGCACATTATTCTTTGCAGTATTGTATGTAATTTACATTTTAATTTAACATCGACAAATTATCATAGTCAGAATATTGTGCATATTTAAAGAATAGGTAAAAAATCTTCACGATTTCTTGACAATAAGTTCATTAACACACGTCTGTAAATGTATTTGCTTCCTATTTTATTCAATATTTGTTAATTGCAAACATTTAGATAAAACTGATTTATTAATAAACACGTTTGAACTTGTTACGTTTTGGATTACAAAACAAAAGTGATCTAACCCCTGGACAAAACAATGTCTTGCCATCAGTACTACAATATTTTTCAGTGCCGACTTCACCATCAGAACGAAACAAGGCTATTTCCCATTTCCCAGTACAATCCAGCTCGTCATACAAAACAACGCATGTTACCTTTTTCTCGTAAAGTTTTACCGACATCACTTTACCTTCCCAATCCTCATACTGATCCAGTCGAACGCATTTATTATATCCTGGAGAACGAATAGCAAGCGAGTTTCCAGTAAAGTTAAAATCATCGTATAAAACTACTGGATTATCAGTTGAAGGCTCTTGGCTAACGTGAGTAACTTGGGACTGATTGTTCTTATTGCATTTATAGCTACAATGACTTATTGCACCGACATAGTCAAACGTTTGGAACCAAGGCTTTAAGCTGTCCATGAATGGACTACCTTGACGAAGTTCAATACTCTCATATGGTCCCCCTGTCCATGTTTGTCCCGTTGTTTTGCAGTAGACATTGTTATACAGCTCCAGACAGTTTCCTCCAGGCGACGTTACATTTATAGTTCTTATAGTATTTTCCATTTTTCTTGGAATCAAAGTGCATCCCTTCACGTTCAACCTTGCCATTGCACCTATAAATGTGTTCAAAATATTTACAAAACTATTCTGGATTTGGTTTAAATAGAATATTACAAAGTTGCATTTGATCAGGGTTACCTCTGTAAAATGGCCTCTCAAAGATCGTCAAATTTATTCCATTCTCTGGAGGCAAAGACCCTGTCACCGTGACATCACATGGGTCACCACATGGTCCTGCTGAGACTGCCAAGTCATCAAAACCCCATCGAATAAGGTTGTTTTTATGAATGGCGTATGGCAGCAAATCAATGTAATTTCCAGAGCAATTTTCTTCCGTATGAAGTCGAACACAAGTAGCCGTACTTTTAACAGATGAAACCTTTTTAGCCAATTCACTTACAAAATTATTGCACTTTGAAATGTCAATATCCTGGTGATTGCCTAGAAAGGACAGATTCAGTAATAAGTATTGTTAATAATATAAGAGCCAAAGCAAGAATATGCACTTGTTTGGTTCTTTCGTCATATTCATAATCTTAAATACTATATACGTCGTGCTAATAAATGTAAGTTTAAATAAAATAAATAATGTTGCATAACAGTGTATGCACTGTCAATAAAGTTAAAATCTATACACAATACTTTGTGAAATACCTAATTTACCTATGTACACATTTAAAATATGAATTATAAAATTCAAATGTCTATGGAATATGAGCGTATGATTACAAAAGCTATTTTAATTTCTAAAACAGTTAGTGACACACGCCATGGATAATATGTATGCATGCATGAATGGGAGAAACATGAAACTGTAAAACTGAAAGAATCGCTTTCGTTTCTTTTTGGCGCAATAACCTAACTAGGTTTGAGGACAGGTACTTCGACAAAGAAGTTTTGAGACAAACCGTCAACAGATCATAATACCTTCCCAATTAATGTTGGAGTACACAGTGTATTGTGAGTTTGAGGGCTTGACACAGAAAGTTTGAATGGTAAAAACCAGATGTATGACTTTCACAAGTTCAAGGTTATTCATCCTGAAAAATTTAAACTGTGGCTTTTTTAGCACAACTGAACATTATAACCCAAAGATGTATTTTAGATGAACTCGTTTTAATATTGATCTAGTTGGTTACTACGTCCTGTTGGAAATGTTGACACTAATTTATAGGTCGAATGAGGAAAATCCTGCCAGATATTAAACATTAAAATAATTTAGTGGTTAAAAAACTATTTGCCATGCAATTCTTTGTCAAAATGAATTTCCATTGTCGTTCTACGGAAAAAATAGAAACTAGTTCATTGTCGCAAATCGTGAACGAATATGGCCTTATTATTATATTAAAATCGTGCTAAGCGTTATTTAAAAAGAGTACTGAAAATTTTACGTGCTCAATACAAAAATCAATTTTGGTAATGACAGCCATTTGATTGAAACATTTTCCCCCAGTAATTGTGTAAAATAATGAATGCAACATTTTAAGCGAAAGCATGTAAATTTCTTCACGCTAAGCTTAACTTGTACCGTTTGGCATTGAATTTTCATAATGTATTTTTATGCGTGACTGCTTGTGTATATATATTTCCAGCACTTGGTTTAAGTAGCAAGGATTCTATATTGAGCTTGAAGCTTCACCATTCCCACTTGTTGGCGTTCATCTTGAATTTAAACAGATTATAGGCAATTAAAAATATTTAGGCAAACTAATGGGCAAGTTTTGTGGTGCATACGATTTGCAATTTACCACAACAAATTGCTGGTAATTTTAAAGTAGTTTTGTTGTGATTTTTTTTCTGTGAGACAAAACAGTCCCCCAAGTGAACAATGATAGTGAAGCTGTAAGCATTTTCAGATGTATTTTCCACTCAGACTTATATTCTCACATACGTACAAATTTTAAACTAAACTGTATGTTGGGGCTCCCTTGGTTTATAATTTGTTCGTATGAAGCCTTTTTTACAATGTGTCTTAAACAACATTTCTTGAACTCTGGTTCTGATTGAAATACAGCTTAGCTTTTTTATTTGAGATTATCAAAAACTTTAATAATCGTTTTCACATGTTTCAATTTAATCCTAAAAAAACCTTAGTTAAGAACTGTAAAAAACTAATCTTACAATAAATTTCATTTGTACGTACTTCGGGAATATATTTGTTATTTGTACGCTCAGTGTTCTTAACAAACACGAAATACATTTGGGTTTCTAATTAAAAAATTTATCGCGTTGTTTGGTCGATTTCTTATTTCAATTACTGGTTTGCCGGCTAGTTATCTGAAATAATCTTTTAAGTTCTTTAAGAATAGACGTTCGATTGTTTTCCGGATCTATCTAAGCATACCTCCTTATCTCAGAAACAATTGCGGATAATTTTTGAAGTTCCGTGAATAATTTCTGCAATAACGTCTACTTCGTGAGGAATTCCTTCGTTAAAGCCATAATATATGCCAACTCGATGTCTTGAACACTGATTGGATAGTTCTTCACCAATGGCTGAAAAATTACGGCAAATGTCTGCGAATTGCTGGATGATTTCGTCACGAGTTTCTTGTTGTTTTATTATCAGCTTTTCCTATAATGATTGAATAAATATATGTTGTTCAAAGCAATGTGTAAGTAAATAACAAATTTGATATAAGTCTTACCGGACATTTCTCAATATATTGGAACAAGGAAGTTAAATTGGACAATTTATTTAGTGCCTTATCGTCTAGATGATTTCCACACGATCCTGGGAATTGCTTACGTAGTTTCACAAACGCTTCTTGCACTCTACTAACATTATTTTTTAAAGCCGATATTTCAGTTTTGTCTACGGGAGTGAAGGTTTCCCCATCTAAAAACAAGAATGCCAATGGGGCTTCAATAAGTTCAGACTCAAGTCTTTCATCTGCTACTCGCTGCAGTTCGAAAATATCCGCATCTGAATTTTTAAGAAGTAAGTCATTAAGGTAAATTGGATAGTAGAAATCCCTCTCTATCTGCCTTTTATTTCGGTATGTGGAGTCTGCGTCGAAAGGGTTATCGGGCTGGTCCAGTTTTCTGATGGGTTCCTGTTCGGCCAATTAAAAAGTATGTTGAAACCAAAGCAAATTTCAATTGGATGTCAAATGTTTTAACTTACATGACACTCATTGGCAAGTAAAATTGATGCAGCAGTGACAGCAAAATCGTATCCTACGTAGGTCAACTCGGGAATCTCGTCGACAAAGTTTTTATTTGTCTTACAATTATACACAATCCTTTGTCTCAAGTTGACAAAATTTTCTTTTAGCTCCAAAAGAGTATTGACTAAATCGGAACTTGTTGTGTTCTGAACTGGTGCATATTTTATTACCGACTTTGGTAATGCTGGAACACCACTCAGATTTGATTGAAACTAAATTTATCATAAAAACAAGTTTTTATTAGGAAAAGATTTGAAAAGTTTGATGGAAAACTTTGAATTACCTGACAGTTTCCAGATGTTAAAATGAAGCCAAACAGTATGGCAGTGCATTTTAAAATATTGGCCATTTTTAAATCTTTATTATATTTCTTCTGGTCGGGAAGATATCCACAACTTTAGTATACCTTCTTAAGGACCTCAAACCGCTATTTATAGCAGTAAATTAAATTATGAAAAGAAAAGGTCGTGCAAATGCATCAGATTGATTAATTATTATTCCATGATAATAAATGCGTCATTTTTTTCTTTTTGTACAAGCATGGAATTTTCAACGACAGGACTTCACAATTTCTTGATTTTTTCAAAGGCATCAATCTAAAATAATTAAGTGATGAAATGACTAACCTTTTTTAGTTTAAGTTCAATTCGACAAAAAAATAATGAGTTGCTTTTAAAAATTATTTTATTGGATTCATTGTATGCTATATATACGCTTATTTATTAAACCTTAACATTTGTTTCCTAAGCAAACTATATGATGCAAAATTACTCTTTAACATAAAACATGCCAGAAAAAGTATTTAAAAGAACATATTTCTGTGGTCCGATAACAAGTAAGAAACAAGGCGGCCACAGATGCGTTCTCACATATTGCAGTGGTGGAATCATAACATAATTATATGAATAAAGGGAAATTAATGGGAAATCATGGTTTAGAAATGTCACGATTTTAATGATGTTGGAGACAAAATTTTAATACTGGAATTCGTAACATTTGATTTGCTTTGGTACAATTGAAAGTTCAATCATCCATTAGTAGAATTGGTTATACTACAATTTACCAGGTAATTTGCTACTACTCTTATTAAATTTCGTCTTTGAAATATGAATAAGGATAAACTCATTAAGGAATTCTAAAAGACTAACCTAACCTGATTGTATTTAAATGAAGTATGCAATGATACAAATGATATAGTGTGGTTGGTGACGGATATATTGGGTTTATAATTCAGTAGTAAGTTACTTATGATTCCACCACCGCAATATGTGAGAACGCATCTGTGGCCGGCTTGTTTCTTACTTGTTATCGGACCACAGAAATATGTTCTTTTAAATACTTTTTCTGGCATGTTTTATTTTAAACTTGTACGCATGCATGATGGTAGTAAATTTGAGTAAAATTAAACAGTTAAATTTAATATTTTTAAATTTTAAACCGACTTAATCATATTACAAACAATACGGCGATGATGGTAGGATGGAATGTTCAAACGTGTCTGAAATTAGCAACAACCGAGAAAATTGATCATTTCGTGTCTACTGCAGACAAGAAAATAGATACAAAGCTTATATTTGGTGAACGATTCAACGAAACGAATCTTAAAAGTAAGGTTAGAGTTTTGTTGCAATTCGCAGTACATTGTAAAGCAAGCTTTCTTGTATATTGTATAGGTTATTGTTGTACTTAGTTACTGGGGTCAACCACTCTAGCTACTGCAGTATACTGTGACATGACTTGATGAAAGTATTGTAAAGCACAGTAGCATTAATCGATTTGAACCGAATCACTCATATTTTTAACAATATTTAAAACTTTAGCATGGACATATGGGTTTGGAACTAAGCTGATTATAGAAATGCTATTAGTTTTGCTTCAACATGTATACCGTAGAAGTTGAAGTAAGAAAATCACACTTGGAAGACGAAATTTGAAACGAGACACGTGAGCGCATAATTGTCGTCGCCCCAATCGCCGACTTTGTTCACAAACCACTTCAAAAAAATCAAAGACAAAGGTCGAAAGTGTTGTACAAAGGATTTGAAATGGGGACGAACTTCATATCATATAGCTTCGCTAAGTTCGACCTTTTTCGTAACTACGGATTTTTGGTAACCAAAGTCGTTCAATGACCGGTTC
>JAQFZG010002694.1:0-15680 GCA_034695465.1 Entomobrya nicoleti
ATTAAAGTAAAGTTTGGAGATAGCAATTTTGTTGAAGAATTGACACCATTTAAATGCCTAGACTTTGCGATAAATTTAACTGTGCAAGTTTTGCTTATTGTCAGGATGAAGTAGTTTCAATTTAACAAAATTTGTATATTTTTTTTCCAAATAACGTGTCTTCTGTTAAAGAAATATATGATTAGATTTGCTATAATGGATAAATTGTGTAAATATATAGTAGAGTAAATAGTATTTTTTTGGACATGTATTATCGTAAAGACATTAAAATATTAAATTATCATGTTATTCTTTATACGGCTTCTCCATTAGAAAAATCCTTTAGTTGAAGTTTTGCAATGATGTAGGTTGTGCAGACATTTAATAGCTAAAATTTATGGTAAGCATGTTGTTATTTATATCTTTAAACGGAAGATCATTCTATAATGCGTACAAATTAATGTACTATATTTTTTGCTGAGTTTGACAACTTTTACAATTTTTGCTAATAATCACAGCTTACATGAATCATTTGCTTTTTAAGTACCAAGCAAAACATTTGAAGCGATTATTTGTATGTTGTAAAGTTGGAACGAAGTGTGCAAATATTTATTTATTGTTTCAGAATTTATTACCAAACTAGAATTTTTAATTTTAGTGCCATATTGATAATATGCAGAGATAACATCGTGTTGGCTTTTGAGAAGTAATTGTTTTCGCTCTTTAGGCTGAGCGCTGAACCGTCAGAGCCTTTTCGGACGCTTTTGCTGTGCTTTAATTTGAAAACAAAATTTAATTAAAAGGCACATAACTCTCTAATATAATTCAAATATAATCAATTAAATATTTTTAACTTGTCGTTTTCAGTATTATATGTGAATTATTATTTTATTAAAAATAGCATAACTGACTGACTTTTTATTACCATATTCATATTGAAAACAATTTGTTATCGTAAACTTAAGCCTGTAGATATTAATTTCGTGTGGCTTTTGCGCTGTCTGCGTATGTTAAATTGTATAAAGAGAAAACACTTACGTGGTAAAGCTCTTTACTGCTTAATGTAAAGACGACATTTTAACTATACGAGTGCTTGGTTCATATATTTTAGCAGTTAAAAGCTTTACCTTGTAAGTTTTTAATTAAAATTACAAACACAATCTAGATATAAGTTCCGTAGACGTGGCTTGAACTTTTGGAAAAACATGTTATTTCCAAACAAATTTATTTAAGATTACCTGTGTGTAGCTTTATTTGAAACGTTGAAAGATTCAACCGCAAAGCCAAGTTCACCACATCCTAGCCACAAAAATATCGTTTGTACATCTAGTCAACGATCCAAGTAATAATTATTTGTAAAAAATGGAAAAATATCTAAAGCGTTTTAAAGTCTTTTCCCTTATTTTCAAATCACCAGTCTAATTTCTTTCTAACCGTTTATTATCCTTTCAAACATTTGTTCAAGCTTTAGCCGCTATTGATTTAACCAAACACTTGAATAAACACTTATCCTTCATTTGTCCATAAAACAGATTGGTAAGGTGAAAGCCGCTCCAATCAACATATCAAACACAAATTTGCAGCAAAACTCAGAAAACCTTCAAATTTTCGTTCTAAGCAAATACCAATTAAAAATACTAAGCATTCAAAGCCTCATTCTTTCAACTGCTACATTTTTGCAACTCTTACAATGTATTCACTTCTCGCAACAATTTTCAGGAAATCCTGTAAACAAATCAGACCTACTGTTAGGGTGGTTTCATTGCATGGAACTTCAAACTACTGCGACTTACATTTATTTAGTCAAAACCAAAGGAGATCAATTGAAGTATTACCTCGAAAACTTGTTTGCATTTCGGCAAAATTATAAGATTCGATCTTCTAAGGCGTCATCCTGGCGCAAAATATCGTTTACCGATTTGTCAAATCTACTGCTTGTATACATGATACTCTTAACAGCAGTTGTGTTTGGTCCTTGTTTTGTTCTCATTTTCCACTGGTTCTCTCCCTGTAAACCATCTCTTCTGGGTTATTTCCTTCTTAACGAATGCCACAATTATATAAATCGTACATCTACAACATCTAGAATATTTATATTTTTTACAAACTTTTTGCAAAAATTAATTCGCAAATAAAAAAACACATTTTGTTTACAAGTCTACAATAATTTATTTCACCGCCATGTTGATACAGATACAAAGATAGCAAACTGTTCTGTTTTGAGAAGTATTTGTTTTGTCTCTTTACACAGACCATTAAAGCCCTCTCTTTGGACAATTTTCAGATGTAATTATTTTTACTATCTTTGAAATTTATTGCTTTAATTTGAAAACCAAATTTAATTACAAATTCAATATTTATACGATATATGTCAAATATTCGTTCAGAAGAAGCGTTGCTGACTGAGTTGAACATATCAAAAGTTATATTTTACTTTAAGTTTAAGACGAATATAAGTATTAATTTTGACATAATATTCGTGTTGAAAATATTTTGATGACGTAATCTTCAATCTTTAGACATTAATTTTATGTGGCTCTATGGTTGCCCATACATGTTCAATTGTATAATAGACAAGAACTTACTTGGGAAGGTTCTCTACTGTTTAGGTCTATCAGGGTAACTTCACGTTTTCGGAATCTTCTATTCATTCACATGAATATTTTCTGATTATTATTTCTGAGTCGAAACATGCTAAGCAGTAAAATGTTTTCCCTTGTTAGTTTTAATTTAATTAATATCACACAAAACAATCTAGATATTTGTTTCCTGCCAGTGGCTTAAACTTATGGAACAACATGTTATTTTAATTTTTCATTGAAAAATAACTCACGTCACGATCCAATGATTTTCGGCTCTTTTAAAATTGCTCAGTGAAACTATTACAAAGCTTAGCTTAGGTTAAACCTTACTTCGATTCAACTATCCAACGTATTTCAAAGTTATTTCTAAAAATGGAAAAATATTCACAGCTTTTCACCTTCGTTTCCTTGATTTTTAAATCATCAATCAACTTTTTCTCAAGTTTTCTAATACCTTTTCAAAAAGTGCAAACATTGTCTGCTATTGACTTAAATAAATACTTTGACAAAAATATTTGTCTTCGACTGTCCATAAAACAGGCTGCAAAGGGAAAAGCCGCTCCAATCAATATATCAAATAAAACAACACAACAAAATTCGGAAAACCTTGGAATATCCGTTCTGAACGATAACCAGTTAAAACTATTAAACTTTAAAAGCTTACTACTTTCAACAGCCACATGTTTCCAACTACTTCAATCCATTCATTTCTCGCAACATACTACAAATAAGTCGGACCTACTGTTAGGATGGTTCTCATGGATGGCACTTCAAACAATGGCTAGTTACACTCACTTAGTTAAAAACAAAGGGAACCAGTTGAAATACTACCTTGAAAACTTATTTGCATTTAAAAAAACTTTTGAGAAACAATCTTTCAAGACGTCGTCGTCCTGGCGCAAAAAATCCTTTATCGAGTTTTCAAACATATTGCTCGTTTATATGCTAATGTTAACAGCAGTTGGATTCGGACCTTGCTTTATTCTAGTTTTCCACTGGTTTTCTCCCTGCAAACCATCTCTACTTGGTTATTTCCTTCTTAAGGAATGCCACGTTGGTGTAAATTCCCATTCAAATATATTTGTCATATGGATTACCAAATTTATTGTATTATTAACGAACATATGGCTTTGGAATTTTGGAGTTTACGGATGCACATTTGTTTTCACAGTGGTCCATATAATTTCGACTATGAATTTTCGAGAGTGCATTCAATTGTTTCGCCGGCATATCAAAACTTGCGAAAATGTTTGCGATGGAGGAAAGGTTTACAGACAACTTCAAATATTCAATAAATTAAGTAATTCTATTCAACAAAATTGTTTGTTAGCTTTTTTGTATACTTGTATATTGAGCATAGCGCTAGATATGAATTTAATTGTTAGTGTAGCCAGTAGTAAGGATGCAGATCAAGATTTTATAATTGCTGCATTGTTTGTATTTCTAACCGTAGATGCTTCAGGAGCCAATCTTTTTATTATGGCTGGAATGGTGTCAGTTTTTACAAACTCTAAGATTTGTCTTGAGTTGATGAAGAGATTGCAATTGAAATGCAAGTCAAAGTTTGAAAGAGTGTTGCTTCGATCCTTTTGCAAATCTTGTGACAGGATTAAAGTGAAGTTTGGTGATAGCAATTTCATTGAAGAACTCACACCATTTAAATGTTTAGACTTTGCGATAAATTTGACTGTGCAGGTTTTGCTAATTGTCAGGATGATATAGTTTCAATTCAAAAATAAATAAAAAGAACTCAAACAAATAGACAAACTTAAACTTTTATAAGCAGTTTAATTATGTCCAATAATTTATATTAAAATCGCTAACCTTAATAACGTAATATATTTCACCACAAAGTTTATACTACTTTGCTTTGGAAAAAATCCATTTGTTGAAGTATCTTTTTTGAAGTAAGCTGTAGTCATTTCGTGGCAAATGTAGATAATATAGTTAAAATATTGGTTTATCCATATAAATATACGTGTAATAAACTATTAATAGTACTTTGAAAAAAGTCTTCTTTCAAAACATGTTCAGTCATAATTATCAATATTTCAACGATAAATACTTCAATGATTGAATATTTCAAATATATGTGTACTATTTATACAAATATTTTAACATTTCAATTCAGCAATCAATAAATAGGTATATAATGGGTTATTGTTTATTTGATAGCTCGTTTTACATTAAATGCTTTTTAAATATCAAATGACCAAATGAAAGGCAGGAGTTTAATTTAATATTTAGTTTGATAGTATTTATGATCTTGTAGGTGCAATAATTTCCAGCATATTATACCATAATGAACCCATTGGTTGAGGAAAACTTAAGTTTTAAATATTGTTTGGAAAAAATAAAACTTCTAAAGGATGGATAAACATTCTAGCAAATTTTGCCACTCTAGGTTTAAAATAATATACCCAACCTTAAAACCAAGCTGATCAGTTTCATAGTTTTTATAACTTGTAATGAAACTAACATTTTACTCAAAACAATACATTTGCCTAAATAAACTTTGCTGTTAAATAAAAGCTTTATTTTGGTATAATATGACGAAGATAATGGTAGTCTAAACCACGGCAAAGTTCACATCATTTGGGTTTTGAAATATTCATTTTATAATTAGTAATCTAAGATTAAATACTTTAACTTAAATTAAATCGAATAAAATTTTGCTCAAACACGCGTTTAATTGAGTCAACACTATGATTTATGTCCACGCGCCTTACCTAAAACTGGGAGCAATGGTAGACATATTCTAATATATGCATCAGGTTTATTTTGGAAATATGTCACAACAAGGTAGTCTGAAGGGTCAAAAAATGGGGCTGAGCAATTAAAGAACCAATATACTTAATATGTTTAACTTTAAATTTACCATGTTATTTTATTCTGCATACTTTTTGGCATCAAGTACTGAATTATTTAATTATCATTGAATTGTTTAGACAGCTTCGCCATTGGATAAATCCGCTAGTTGAAGTATCGCAATAACGTAAGTTGTGCAGTCATTTAGTAACTACGACCATAGAAAAAAAATGTTGGCTTAACTTTAATCCTTTAAAATAGGTAAATAGTTTAAAATATCTTCAACAATTCATTACAGTAAATTGAAGAACACGTCTGTTTTCAATTAATCCACAAAACTTGTAAATTGATGGTTTCATTGTTAAATAATCAATATACATTGACACCTGTAATCCAAATAGAAAATAATTTACTAAAACATTAAATTCAAATTGAAATGGAAAAATATTAAATGAAACTTACATCCAACTTTTTACAAGCTGCTTCCAAAGTTTGTTTCTTCAGCTTATCTGAATTCCTTGTCATTGTAACTATAAGTTCGACAATTTCCTTTTCTTCCCTTAAAACCCTTTCATTTATAATTATTAATATCCAAAAGTTAAATGCTTCAATTGCCGAAACACCCACAGATATCTGTACCATTGACTCGGACATTTTACCCTTCAACAACCACAAAATAATTATCCAATTCGTTATAGCACTTGCAAAATGACTTAACAGCCAAACAAGTTGTATTGGACCACAAATTGTCTCAACAAGTTTATACTGTCGTCTTACAAATGTCACCAGTTTGAAAACCTGTTTCCAACACAACTCAATCTGCAAATTTTGTGACTCAACTAAAGCGTTTTTAATTTGATTTTGCGCAATAACGACAATCTGAGTTAGGACTATAATCATTACAATTGTGATATTTTTCATTATCAAAACAATGGCTGCAAAATGTATAGATACTATGGAAACCCAGTAGTCAGCCCGGCTACATTTCGGATTGTTACGAAACTCCAAGCAATTTGTGATTAGGTACGAATAAGCAATTGAAAACGGGACTAATATCCAAAGAAAACATTTAAGACGTTTTTTAAGCTTTATGTAAAATTTTCCAAATACTCTAGACAATATATTAGGATTATATGGAAATGCGTGGTAAAATTTAATTGCAAATTCAGTTGTCCATTTATTAAGTAATTCGACGAAATTACGAGCTGTCCAAAATGACGTAAGAATTGTAGCCGAAGCAGAGGAATAACCTTGGGTAACGTAAAAAGCTAGAGTAGCTTCTCCGAAAGATTCCATAGTCGAATTTGCAGAGATTATACTTTGATTGGTAGATCTTTCATAAATTTGCTTATCAGAGGATGAGATAACATAATGACTAACCTTAGCACGTCCGCTAACAACGTTAAATATTATAAAGGACGTTGCTAGAACAAAAGAAAGTTGAACAAATAACGAATAAATAGCTTGCCAGGATATCCATTTGAAACTAAAGTTGTATTGAATGGCTTGTGAATTTAATAGTTCAAATTTTGTAGTGCTCTCTGAACACTGCACAGAAATTTGTTTTTCAAATATGATGGGCACAGAGCCAATTATTCGAAGTGGGTATAATGTTTTGAGAAATATTTGGGATAAAATTTGGTTGGTTAATTTAATATCCTGACCTGGGTTTAAAGTAGTTTCCATGTTACTAAATTTTGTAGTTGAAAACGTTTCTATATTGATTTACATAGAGGAAAAACGTTGTTGGTTGATGCGTACTCAAATTAATATAAAAATTTGAAGCAATTTTTGTCATGTTATTTCATTAAGCAGCAACTAATATTGTGTCATATATTTTTTGGGTGTTTGAGATGAAAAGCTAGTAGGGTGGAGTAAAAAATAATTAAGTAAATGGACCTTCAAAATTTTCTAAATTTTCATAAGCATAAGTACTCGTTAATATGATGAAAAGTAAACAAGTTTAAAGCAAACATCCATTTTGATAATATGTTGAAAAAATTGATGGATACCTCTAGATTTTTAGCAACATTTTTAAACTATATAAATGATCATTAAAAATTCGTATTTCAAAAAAATCATCAGTTGTCAAAATGCCAATTGAAGGAAACCACTTTACAAATTTTGGTACACTTCACATGAGCAAAACAATTGTTAAACTTAAAGTCTACAAAATTTAGTTCCAAAATAATAGGCAATATCCGTATTTTGGAAATGCAATTAAAATAGTTATTTGTATTAAACAATGTATATATTTTATAAATATTTGCATATGAGAATCTTTTGGAGTTCAAACAAGAGCTTATTTTTTGTAAGGTAATATTAAAGTTATGATTTCCCAGACCAATACATGTTTACCCCCAATGATTAGAAGCTTCTATTTTATAAATGTTATAAATATATGAACTGTTACATGGTTATGCCATTGCGTAAGATAGCTTTAAGTTTCGTCTTAGTCAGCAGATATTTCTTCAAGAAAACAACATAGGCAGCATTAAATGTAACTATTTGAAACATTTGGATACCCTTTTGCTGTTTACACTATCCACAGAGCTATGCCGTTGACCACATACTTTACAGAACAAACCCATGTCATTTCGAAATATATCTTGTATTATCAAATAAATGTTTGTCATTACTGGCTTTGGAATTCAAAGCTATCATTTGATTACAAATCATTCATATACACTTTCTTATTGAACGATATAAGTTTCGCGACTTAGTTGTTAAATATGTCTTGTTAGTCAAACAAGATTTAGACAGGTAGTTCATATTTACTTTGGTTTGTCAGCAAAATTGCTGTAGTTAGTAATATCTGTTATTATTATCTAATGAAATCGATCCAGACAAGTATCAGTGGTTTGTTTTTGTTAGCAAACATACCATGTTTAAGAAGATCTAATATAACCAATTGTTATCATAACAAAATTAACACAATATAATAAAACATTACCAGAGAAAGAGTTGTAACTCTAGTTAATTAACTTGTCTCATTAAGTTTTCAATATTAAAGTAACCCAATTACGTATCAATGCTTGAAAATATTTGTAAATTGTTGACTACATATCTTCAAGTAATTTCCATCAAAAAGAAGCGAAAACATATTAAATTATGTTTTACATGTAATCTGATTGTATAAATATATTTGAACTCTTGGTTCAGCCATATTTTTAAAACCGCTGAAATAGGTCAGCGGTAGTCCAAGTTTGAACGTCTTGAAATCGCCAGGTTTCTTTTTTTTGCTAAAAAATCTATTCATAACTTTCAAATTTAATTAAGTGTTCAAAACAGAATTGTTATTACGATCCATTAGAGTAAAAACTATTATACAATTTATCTTTAAAACTTAGCTGCTTTTAGAAATTGATTCAATATGCTATTTCCAAAGCATTTAAATTTCTTGAGACTGCTTTGTAATATAGCAGGATTAACTAACTCCCTTCCAGTCAAATGGTCGAAACAAAGCCAAAAGTTGTATTACCATTCTAGCACAAAGTTGCAAATGAAAAAACTCACTTTAAATTGTACAGCAATATTAACAGTAATTGTAGCAATTAGTATCCAATTACTAAGCAATGCTAATCCTTCTGTTAAAGGTACAACTAGGCCCTTAGGTTCGTTTGAAACCCAACTTGCAACTTTACTAATTGTGTATATGTCAATTTACCTCGTAATACTAGTAGTTTTAGCTAAAAACGCTCCACATTTAGTTAAATACATCAATGGACACATTGAACTAAGCAGGCTATTCCGTGAGTCTAATAAATTATTGGTTTTCCAAAAGTTAACGATAACAGATAGGATAAATATATTAACCGGATATTGCATTACTCCTTGGTGTATAATGGCGCCTATAATATTTTCCTATGGACTACACTGGAATCAGCCTTGTAAGCCATCTTTAGCGGGATACTGGTTGCTTCACGAGTGTAGATTCGAAAACATGAATAAGAACCCATCAATGTCAATCTGTACATTTCTATGGTACAGATTAATAAAACTGCTAGTTTTAATGTTTAATCATTTCGCTCACTCCATTATATTTAATTTTGTACCTTTATTAGATAGTGGAGTCCTAATACTATGTTCAATGAACTTAGTAAGATTGCTGCAAATCGCGTTTGCACTAAAATCCCATTTTATTCCGAACTACAGAAGAATTCAGGTTCTTGTTAGCTTACTAATTGATCTAAAGTTACCACTAATATTAGCAATTATTACTGTAAGTTTAGTTGTAGCACATGCCTTTTGGTTAGTAATATTTATAGGCTCAAGTTGGGATAAGAGTACAAATGCTATAGCTAATATATTCTTTCTTGGATCATTTCTAAGTTGTTTCTATAGTTACGTTTGTATACTTAATATACAAGGTAGAGTGTGCACAGTATCAAAAGAACTCGTATTCTTAACTAAACGTTTTCATATGAGGGAACCAAGGCGTAAAAATAGGCTAGAACTGCAGTACTTGCGGTCATGTAACATTTTAAAAATTGGTATGGGCTCAGTAAACTTTGTAGATCGGTTAACTCCACTTGTTTGTATTGATGTTGCAAATGTGCTTACTGTAAACTTGTTACTTGTTAAATAAACATATGTAATTATTTAAATGTACATTGAAGTTATTAAATAAACTTTGCAGCTTTAATAAATTTATTTGGTTCAAATTCGAGTTAAAAGATGGGTTACATTTCAATAAAATAAGGATAAATTATTGTAGTTACGTAAATTCCTATTTATTATTCCTCTTTTCCTATTTTTGTAATGCGAATAAAAGTTTTAAAGCTTTAACTCGTCATATTCCCTTATAAGTTTGACAAGTTGCTCGGAAGTTTCCTTCCCTTTCTCTGGATTCTCATCCAACCACTTCTTTACCAATCCATCCATAATACCAGCCCATTATTTTATATCTTTCGAAGTGTCCAGATCCTTGAACAGGGCAACGCCTGGTCCAACACTGGACAATAATACAAACCAAAAGCCATACTCAAATTTTTTTCCTGAAATCCTTGAAAATTTGGTCCAACGTTAAATTGATCGGGTGTCCTAAATCTTTCGAGACCTTGTTTAAGGTGTCCTTATAGATAGTCAGCAGTTCGAGTAAGGAGGTGCGTCGTAAATGGTGAAGAGATATAAAGAGAGGTCGAGTGCCGGAGAATTGTAGCGAGTTACTTGGAAATCAATGGCGACGTGATGAAGGATCTGGTTAGTGGGGCCGTCCATGAGAAACATCATATTATTATTCCAGTAGTCCCTAAACACCCAAAATAAATAAAGGGGCCATGCATATATTACGTATTTATAAAAAGGGACCATACATATATTACGTAATTATAAAAAGGGGCCATGCATATTTAATGATACCAAAAATGGGTCGTACATATAGTACGTTAATATATAAATTTTATACCCATGACAAAAAGCCAGGAAACCAGTGTCGTTCTCATTCTCAGGACCTTTAACCGCGTCGACAACAATGGACATTGGCTTGCCCACTAATTCCCTTAATTTATTTACACTCTCCTTTGCCCCACCCACATCCTCATTTTCTCCATAATTTTGATATTCGAGTTGACCGCATTGTTGAACATGCCTTCCATTATATCAATCATGAATTGCTTATCAAATGGCTCAAAGTCCAGGTTCGGAAACATTTCAAAGAACTTCTCAGCTCCCCCCTTTTCCCTAATCATCGCATGCCCAATAGCATGATGTTTCGCTATAGTTTGTAGTGCAAATCTAGCGTATTCCATAGAATGTCGTTGTTCCATACTTTTCAAACAGTAGCCCTTTCCCACCACAAGGTTCTCAAGAACAATCATCCTCTCATCACCATAATAGCAGTTTGGATAAATATCCGTTAGATTTGGATACCTTCGGGCGGGAAAAAGATTTAAAATAGTTAAAAAATTCGTATAATCCCATGTGTTTACGTAATTTGTGAACGCTCCCTTACCGTTTTAGCTCACACATTTCCTTCGCCTCTTTCAAATAGTCGGTGAGAAATCTCGCCTCTTTTTCGAACCTTTTCATGTCGTCCATCTGTTTCGCTCTCGACGGATTTTCCAGCTGATGCTTCACAAATAAATGAAGTGGCTTCATTTCCGGATCCTCAAATATCACCGTCACATATTCCGTTTCACTTGCAAATCCCGCTCCTAAAAATTTAAATTTAAATATAGACCATAATTTTTTTAAACTATTAAACTTGTTGACTATTTCGAGTCAAACCTTGTAAACCTGCATCCTGAATGATAACCTCTGACACGTTATCAGTCACTCCATTCGACTTTAAAATTTGCTTATATTTTTCACTTGGCTTAACTTCCATCGTTAAATTAACCTTTAGCTTTTTTTAATGTGGCTTCAAAACTATCCAATTAGTAGAGTCGAACAAGTGATTTTTTTTAGATACAAGTACAGAGATATATCAGATGATGGGAATGAAAGTGGAACAAGTTGATGAAAAGAGTTGTGTCAAAATAAAGTAGAGTAGATAGAAAAGCTAACCTTGATACTTTGTATGTTGTCCATCCAAAAAAAACACGTGTGTTTAGTGGATAGGATAGAGAAGCTATATGGTAGTAAGTAGAAGCAATGTAATGTAATCAAGGTCAATATTATTGATTAGGTAGAAAAAAAAGTATACGGAATATATGCTGGGCCCATTTGCCAAATAAAAGATAATTTGACATTGTGTGTCCAAGGCTATATAACTGATTATGTTTACGATTAGATACATGAGATCTCCTTTTACAGAAAAAAATAAGCTTATAATCATTAGTCATTGTGATTGGTTTGACCTTGATTGAATTATTATCATATATGCGTTAGGATGAACGTTTTTCAAAAGTAATACAATGTATTTAAATGGACTGTTTTAAGGTAACGGACAATTTTCTGAAGGACGTCACAATAGCTAGCTTGATTATTTTGGGAATGCATGACATAGGTTTATTTTTATCAACGCGTTATTTGTTTTTTAAATCGTTCGATGGAGGTTGAGATAGAGAACCAGGTGGAAAAGGTGGAGGTTATCAAGCACAGCTTGGTAATATGGAGGTAGACGAGGGGGCGGTGCTCAAGAAGATTGGGAGAGCAAAGGTGGCAGCAATTAATGAGATTATGCTGGTCAAGCAAGCAGCCCTCATTGAAATTTTAATGGCGAAAGAAAAACGCAGTAAAGGAAGTTAAATGGAAATAATTAATTAGAGGAACAATTAAAATTATAATGAAAAAATTGACAAGAATTTGTATTGTAATAATTAACTAGATTGGATTTTTAATGACAGGTTTTTTTTCTTGAAATGAAACTGTTTTACAAAATTTAACAAATTTGACAAATAAAATGAACAGTTAAAATTATTTAAACTACATTTATCTTTTTAAGTTTAAGGGTCAATTGGGGTCATGTTTGGGTTCATGTCTTGGGTCAATTAGTGGCAAGCAAGCAGTCTATGCATGTCGGTATTTACGCCGTGTACGGTGGACACACGAGGAAAATTATACACGCCTTATTGAATAGCGTAAATAAATTTTAACTGATAGACGATATTGTAAAACATTTAAACACAAATTCAATTTGTGATGCCATAAAGAGAGCTTAAATATACATACGATAGGGTACTTGAACACACACGCTCTAATTTAAATTCACAATGCCCCAAAATGTTCAACTAAAATTTTCCACTAAATTTCATCTCCACATGTGAATGCAAATAGCAAAACAAAACATTGACATGTTATCATCTAATAATTTTTTTAAGGCTTATTTTGGATATAGATATAACTTATTAAAATTAGTTATCTGCTTAATTTTACAAAAAATAACCATGACCATTAATGTATACACCTTGTACTGCACCTTGTGCAAAGTTAATTATCCCAATAATTACGGTAGAAACTTCCCATCAAACCAGATCAACAGACGAACTCGGCAAATGGACCAAAGAAAGCAGAAAAATGGCAATATTAGTTTACTTTAAAGGAAATTTTAAAAAAGAGTGGAAAACGATTAGTAATTATTTTAATTGTGTTGCGGGGTCGGTATTTCCGAACGATGATGATGTTCGAAAGATAATCGTGACCAGCCACCCAATAATAATCACAGATTTGGTGCTATCACCCATCCGACCTGGAGTTGGAATCATGCAATTTGAAAGCAGGTAAAAATAAAATATTTTAATAATTAATTAATAATTAGACTGTAAATTAATTGGTGATTAAAAATTGAGTATTTATTTTAAATTAAAGGGACAAAGTACAAAGCATATTTGCTAATGGTGCCTCCTCATGGGTCCCCATTGAAAATTCAAAGCCTCCTCAGCTTATCCAAATTCGGAAACTTGGAAAGCTTTTAAAATTGGAGTGGGAGGAGCTTCTTGTAACCACATTTAATTTAGAGATAATGACAACACCATTACCATCACCGGTATCCGTTAACTTACCAATTACTAACGAAAAGACTGATTGCCAATTACATAATGGATCTACTTTGGAAGCTGAGTTGAAATTAATTAGGGAAGACATGGAGGTCCCCTCCAAAGAATGGAAATTTGTACAGGAGGTGATCACGAAAATGAAGGAGACTTTGGAGGAGACGCTGCCCGAATGCACGGTCGCATTTTATCGAAATAATTATCTTGGGATACGGAACAACTGGAAGAGTGGCACTTATCTCATATTTTTCTACATTAATGACCGTAAGAACTTTAATTAAAATTTAGCATTTATTTCTTTTAATTTTATTAAAAATAATAATAATCTGTTTTATTTGTTGAACAGCTGATAGTCACCGATTTATAATGATCAACAAAGAGATGTTGGAACCCCTTCGAGAAAAATTTAACTCGGAAGATTCCGACTCTACCAGGCCATTAAACTGCCTAAAACTTGTTCCAAATCCCGAACCTTCATCCCGAACACGAGAGGACCACCTCATCATGCGGTCCGAAGAATTATTAGAAGCTAAAAAATCGTCTCCATTTCCAACCCTCCAATTTAAGTATACAACTTATCCTCAAATTATTGTCGAAGTTCAGTTATCTCGTTTGGTGGACTACTACTGTCATTTTGATAAGCATGTGAAGCCCTTACTCCACCTTATCCACTACTGGGCGAAAGTTAACTCTTTAAAATTTTCAACCGATGGAATCGTGGCGACTGACTCATTTCGAAGAATTCAGGATCCAATGATTTTAGAATGGCTGTTGTTATTCTACTTGGTTCACAAGGAGAAGGTGGCGCCACCTCCAAAGACAATTTTAAAGAGGGCACATCAACCTCTTTATTTCTCCTCGGGTAAAATTGATGTCGCTTTTAATTTTGATTTGGAGTACGCCAACAAATTTAATTGCTCCTCCCATTCTCCGAAATCTGACCAGAGTCAGCTAATAAATTATCTTCAAAGATTTTTCAATTTTTACTCGGAAAATTTTGGGGAAAATTCAAAGTGTGCTATCAACACTCATCTTGGAAGAGTTTCCGGAATTGAGAAAAAGGAAAGAATTGAAGGGAAAGTGGGAAAGGGGATTGTCGTAATGAGTCATCCTTTTTACAGCTCGTGGAGGTTTGCGTTAAATAATAAGTTGTGGTTTAACTCAGTTATCCCGGCTATGGAGGAAAGTGGGAGGAAATTGGGACAAGTAATTTCTAAAGAGTCTGGTGGTGGTGAAGGTTATCATAATCAAATAACAATTAAGTCTGCTTTACAATTGTAGTTACAAAAAATATATATGGAGATTTGTATAAAAAAAAATAAAGGCATTATAAATGAACAATTAAATGCGTATTGTTTAAAACTAATTGACTTGTTCCATTTCATGTTTGATTGGTGTAAACATATTGCATAGATAGTTTAAATTCACATATAGAATATTGGGTTGACCCAAACTTTCTGATTTTTATTTTTAATTATTTTTAATTTGGTCAGTAAAAAAAATCTTCAAAGCTTGAAAATAATATGCAAGGTTACAAGCCCATGAGAGTTTGACACTAGTTTTTAAATTTAACCTTGTACTTAAATTTTCAAGTATTCAAAATTTATTATTTGGCTTGAGTAAATGGTGTATCGCATTCACAATTACTTTTCTAGGCTAATTTTACTTTACTTTCAATTTAAAATTAATTATCTGAAGAAGTCGAAGGGTATAATAATGCCAGGTAAGATTAAAATATATTTAAAATTTAATTGAGGATGGAAATTTTTTGTGTAAAAAAATATGTGTAAAAAGTAAATTGGTTGAATAGGGGGAAGAGGAGGGGACGGTGGTGGTAGAACGGGAGGTGGCGGTGGTGGGGGAGGTCGGAATGGGG
>JAQFZG010002695.1:0-15675 GCA_034695465.1 Entomobrya nicoleti
AGATCCTGCGCATTGCATAGAAGTCTCTCACTGTCCACTCACAAAACATTTCAGATGCACTCTTTCGTCTGCTATATATTCAATATTCTATATATATAATATATATTATATATATATAATATTCTTCAGATTGCGGAGGAAGCTCACTCTTTAAAAAAAATTGTGTAGCTGTTTTTTAACATTTTATCGGCTTATTGGTACACAAAAGGGAATTGATTGTGCGTGATGCAGAATGCAGAGAGAGGAGAAAAAAGGAAAGAAATGTAATGACGATTTATAAGAAGGCTTAAACATTTTTTTGCTGTGGTATTGACTCTTCGGTTTTCCAAGTAAATATTTTGAAAGATTAATCAAAGATTTGAAGAAAAAAAGCATAAATACCAAATACTTAAAATACTTTCGTGTGAAATACCATATTTATTTTTATATCAAATATTTACAGTGAGCAATCAATGATCATATGGGAAACAAGAATTACTCGAAAGAAGATTAGACGAAGCGCGTAAACACCGGGAGATTTATTTTACAAAATTTTATTCTATTTGGTTAATTTTTTGCGCCATCCATTCTGTGTCAAAGCGGAAGGGAAATAAAAAATAAAAAGAATGAATGTTAAGATCAGGTTTTTAGACGGTGTATCTTTCACCGACCTCTCCAATTCAGCAATTAGCTATTGTAACGTAACACCATCATCATTTCACAAAAAGAAGGAAAAGTCAGGAAAAGTGAAGATGAGTAAGAAAAAAATGGAGTTTAGCAGAGCTATTTAGTGAAAAGTCCCTCGAGAGATGCCGAAGACTATGCCAATGCCTCCGCTCTATTGCTGTTACCCCTTTTCAAAAAAGGAAGTACGGCTGTTTGGTTGGTTGGATGAAATGAATTGGCTTGGCTGCTGCCTATGCTACAGCTACACTATCCAGTTTTCAGTTCTGTCTGCTTCACTTTGCCCTTTCGCATCATAAATCAACATTGATAAGTGGAAACTAGAAACAATTAATTGCCTCTCACAAGAACTCTCCTGACTGGAAATCCAAAAGAGAAAGAGAGGTGTATAGACAAACATGTTAGTTCTCCTCTGGATTCGGAGCCGTACGCATTTTCTCTCTTTCTTCCCATCTTCTTCCCAGCGGAGTAATCATGCAAACATCCATCATGATTACTTTCAAACTTCTCACCTATTATCATTATGCTAATAGTATCAAAGGTTAATGCACTGCCAAAGGATTTCTGTTGGCCAGGCCAGACAGACGAAGGCAAAGAGTCGCGTCAAAACTGAAATAAATAAATAATCAGACTCAACTGACTTGGCTGGGGCGCGCGGGCGGGCGTCATTTTCAAAGTATCGAATTTGTCCAGCTTATTGATAGGATTTAAAGGTGAGCTGTGAGAGGGGAAAAGAGACACAAAGAAAAAAAATATATTATAGAAATGAACAACGGAATGGATATAACATTTCCGTTCGCAAATCATACCTCAGCATTTCCGTCCCATTTTTCTCTCTCTTTCCCAACTATATCAAGTTTTTGGAATCAAAGTGAAAGTTCAAAGTAGAAAAATAGTTTCATTTTATTCTCCAGCAAAAAGGAAATCGTTAGCACTGCTTTCATTTATAAATCCTCATGTTGAAAAAAAGTTCGTGTGTCATCACGATCGTCATCGAATCCCCACCACTACCACCGTCGTCCCAGATCAGTTTTGATTCGGTTTTGTCTCTTTCGCTTTTTCGATGATGCTGATGCTGCTATGATACTAGGCTATCCTTTTGCATGGGGAAATGAAAAAAGTCTTACCCTCAGTCAAGTAGTCATCGTCATCATATCACCACCACCACCTCCGACCCACCATCATGGCTTTTTCCCTTTTGTAGTAAAATAGGAAATCCAGAGGGTAAACAAGTTGAGAGCTGGCTTGGCCTCGTTACGTTTTCTGGTTTGGTCTGGGTTGCCTTCTAGCCCCAACTTTGACGTGTTCAAAGATTTTCGCCATCTCGAAATCCTTTTCTCACCAGACCACCACCACCAGCGCTACCAGAGCTTTCACTTGTTCCTTTACTCCACTTTCTCCAGAGATGAAAATCAGAGAAACTTATTCCAACCAGTCAATCAACATTTTCCTATCATTTTCCTCCTTCTCCTTTTTTCTTATTTATTCAGTTAGTAGAAAGAAAAAAGTAGATGATGATGATGTGGTGGCGATGTGGGAAGAGTGAGACGTGAGGAGAACAGTTCATGTATAAAAATAAAAATCATAATCTTCTCGTTTGGGAACCATGAAAGCTGCTCTCTTCTTCTCTCCTATTTTCCTTCTTTCGATGATGCGATGCACATTATCTTTCCTCTAGTTTTGGAATATCTTGAAAAATAATAATATAAAAATCACTCAGTGTTCTTTTTTCCAGACGAAAAATTGGGTATAGAACTACTACTAATAATAATATTTCGGGTAAAAAACATGAAAAATTCATGATGATTCTTAATGGAATATAAAAGAAAATCTTATTGCGCCTTGAGAGAGAATGGAACCTTGTTTCTCACGAGAATATATTAAGATGATTTTATTTTCAACTTATTTTTCTAGCCTCAAAATCGCATTGCAAACGATGTACACATTTTTTGTTGCGGGATCATCAGCATCAATGTCAATCGTTACAAGTTTACAAGGTGCACAGAAAAGACACCTATAATTTATTTATTTTTGATATCATAAATTTTACATTTGTTTTTGTACAAATTTTCTGGGATATCTGATTCACTAATAAATTATATTGAACATTGACTCCTCTCTCGTTCAAAAATATACATCAGCATATACTCGTGCATAAAAAGCGTGAAGTGAAGATATGAGTGATAATAATAGATACAGTATAATTTACCAAATGTATGTAAAGTTGTAAGAGAGTCACTGATAAAAATGGAGTGAAAGACCGAAAAAAAAAGAATTTCAAGTCACTTTTTTCTTTTTGCAGAGATGCAAACTGAGAAGTTGAGTGTATACAGGACATCATCAAGTTTTACATGAAAACTTTTACCATATTTTTTCCTC
Source organism: Entomobrya nicoleti (assembly GCA_034695465.1). Taxonomy (NCBI): domain Eukaryota; kingdom Metazoa; phylum Arthropoda; class Collembola; order Entomobryomorpha; family Entomobryidae; genus Entomobrya; species Entomobrya nicoleti. The sequence goes on from JAQFZG010002695.1 coordinate 3,043, forward strand.
CTCCTTCTTGTTTGTAAGCTATATTCTTCCACTTTTCTTTTTTCTTTTGAAAATCTTAACTTTTTCCCTTGTACAAATTTTTCCCTCTGTATCTTTTAGACAAGAAGTCTCTCATGTATAAAGGATGTGTGTGGGAATGTTTTGTAAAAAGATGGAAACTAACGAGATATAAATAATGCTAATAATAATGTTACCACCACCGCCACCACCACTCCTCACTTTAACATCCAAACATACAAAAAAACAAGGAGGGATGATGATGACAAAGTTATTCTTCTTTACTCTCTACAACAGCTCATTTTAATGTAATAATACTACTTTGTAAAGGATGTAGACAAGTAGCAAAAGGAGTAAGAAAAAATTCTATTCAATTTCAAAAAAATTCAGTTTACCCAAAATCTTCATTTTTCCCTTCCGCTTTTATTTCCTCGAAAGTCAAGACAAAACCTCATCAGTCAAATAATATAGCAGATAGTTTTCCAGGTATTTTCATAACTTTTGTAATTGGCATGTAATATAATGTAGATTACCTCATATGTAAATATAACTGGTTCATAGGCTTTCTTATTTGTTCCAAGAAAAATCCCAAAAAAAACTTGTAAAATTAACATGATAAGATTAGAGTGTGGAACGAACGTTTGAACATTTGGATGTTGTGTTCACATTCTCATTACTTCAGTCAGTGCTTTCTCTGGCCATTGAAAGGGTAAACATGGTACTGAGAAAAGCATACATAAAAAGATGTACGTGACTTTAGCCTATATACTATTGAGACGTAATACTATATACTGTAGTCGTAAGAGGAAAGAAAGGGGCGTGTAAGGCAAAGAAGTAGACAGAGAGATGATCATGCTGATGTTAAAAAGTCATTTCTCAGCTTTTTTTCATGTGCTCACCAGCTTTTAACTAGTTTCTTCTTCTTCTTTTCTGAACGTAACGTTCTCTTTTTCTCCTCTTCTTCTTCAACTTGAATGGAAAAAGAAAAGTTTGCTATTTTTCGTTGAAAAATTGAGAGTACATTGAGAGTATTTTTTTTAGATGCAATCTGACAAGAGAAGAGGGTAGCAGGCAGAAAGACGCCACGCCATACTAAAAAAAAGAGAAAAGTGCATAAAGTTTATAGATATGAAAAATATTCTGTTTTTTCTCTCTGATTTTGCAAAAGAGAGGGGAACTATCAGTAGAATAAAAGAACGAGAGTAGTTTTGGAAAACGTGGACCTAAAAAAACTGATGCTTGAATTTCCTTTCCTAACTGTATATATTCTTGTGAGACGCCGACAGACAGAAGGAAAGAAGAAAAGTAGTGAATGGTGGCGTCATCCAAAAAAAACGGTGGTGGTTGTGGCGGCGGCGACGACGATGGCTTCTTGAAAATTTTCTCCCATTCACTTTATCTGTCTATCTGATATATAAGCTACGTGCAAGTTTGGTATAGAGTAATGTCGTATTATCCGAATGTAAGTTTCCGCAATGTTGTGATTCAACACATTATGTAATATTTTCTCGAAAGGAGAAAAAGTACGTTACATTGGAAGCTACATCTATTCTCTAAGTTTTTTTTGAGGAATGAACTGATTTCCATCCTGAAATACAATCCACAGAGCAAATTCAACATTTTTCTCTGTTGTGTATAATATGTTTGTGCAATGCAATGTGGAAAGTTATAAAGGAAGTATAATATGTGAAGTGAGCTGTGTGTGATATGGGAACGTGGGATATACATATGTATAACTGACTGACTGACTGGAGAGAGGATATGAATATATTTATTATTATGTGTTTTCTTTTCGTTTTTGCAGGGCCAGCATTTTGGGGGTTGATCAATCCACAATGGAACTTGTGCAGCAAGGGTCGGCGCCAGAGTCCAATCAACATAGAGCCCAGCAGACTCCTTTACGACTCCCAACTTCGCCCCATTCACATCGATAAGACGCCCGTAAGTAGTTTCTACTTTCTACAATCTATATAAAGTAGACAATGCATTTATCCAAGTATAGCAGCAATATTGCATTATAGCCAACAAAAAACTTGTTCTGACATCAATAAAAAATCTTTGGACTCTTTCTTCTTTGCGGGAACTGTAGTGCAGAAGATGATCTGATAAAAATCATGTCTGTTATGAAAACTTATTGTGCTATTATTACAAATTACAATTGGTTTGTTACCAAAACAAAAAGAATATCACGAGTATCATCGTGACTGATTTATAATACTGTTTCATGTACATGTATAAAACCGTATATAGATTCGATCAAAAAAATATTGGGGTAATAAACACAAAATAAAATTACAATTTAACTCGTTGGTTCTTTGTTCTAGAAAAAAAAATTATACGTAACTTTATGACATGTGAAACGTTTTACCCAAAAATTAATGGATTAAAATGTATAAAAATTATGTACATCTATCATTCTTTTTATTTCACTGTTTTCATCTTGAATGAAATTAAACTTCCATTTTCCAACGAATACAAGCTACTTATAATGTTATGAAAGCAAAACTTTACCAAACCGAACAAAATTTTCGGGAGTGACGTTGAGAATTCTTTGATATTTACTGTGTTAGCGTTTGTATTTATTTTACCATTTTTATTTTCGTCACGGGAAATAAAGCATTACTTTTCTTAGAAGAACGTGACAAAGGAAAAAATGGAATGCTACTTGATAGAGGACAATACGACGTTCAAAGAATAATATCTACACTTGAATCAAAAATAGATAGATAGTAACTCTTCATGATTGACTCTTCTTCTCACGTTGTTGGCAATCCATCAGAGCGTAATAATCACATCAGGATCACAATCAATAAGAAAAATATACATGTATGTTCTTCAATACAAAATACAATTGAATTTTTTGTAATATAAAAAGAAATGCTTGTAGACTTGTAATCTCCTTGCACGAATCTTGCAAACAAATCTCCTTTACCAAAAGTAAATTGGCAGTGATGGAAAATAAAATTACTTCCACAATTTGTTATCAGGTCTAATTTAGTTTATGTGTATCGTAATAGAAGTTATGGTTTATATTGATTGTAATATCTTACATGCTTATATTATTATCGGAGTCAGATTTATGCATGTCTACAGATCAGTAGCTCTATAAAATTAGAAATCCGTAATCCACGAACAAATTTAGAAACACGTTTCATATTTGAAATGTTTGTACATGTATTTATTGTGAAAGTATTCCAACAGTTTTAACTCTATGTATAAATATATGTATATTGAGAAGAAGGACAAAAAATTGTCAACATTTATTGAACGTATGGCCATTCTGGTCAATCACTTGATTTTTTTTATATATTGGCGATCGGCCAAGCGATAGATATTTAAAAAAAGGAAAAATCGCAAGCATCAGTAGAATCCCCTTTTTTCCTTTCTGATTTCATCGATGATCACATTCGATGATGATGGGCACGTTCACAATCAGAGTGATCGTCACACTGAAATTAAATTGCGTGTGGGGTTTCTAGTTTCTAATTTTTCGCCAAGGTACACTTTTATCAAAATATAACACAATACGGGTTTTTCAGGAAATGTTTTGGACACTTCCAAGTATTTTATTTATTTAAAATGTTTTAATGTTTCAATAATATTTGTGTTATTGTCTACTGTCTTCATTTCATTTTGACATGACACCCAAAATTTTCAGAATTCTAAAATAGTTGAAAAGCATAAAAATAACTTAACCACATAAAAAAAATGAGGATTTATGTACATTACTCATAAATATGTTTGAGGTTAAAATTGCTTTTGATGAAGTTTGGACCAAAGAGACTTTAGGCTAAACAAAAGTTGACAATTGACATGCAACCATGGAAATATAGTCGGTCTTTTCTCTCGTCCAAGGTCTGTTAAGTACACATTGTCTTTTCTCACACGTAATTCGTAATGAAGGCCAAACCCATTACACTTGATTGAGAAGATCACCCAAAACTGGGATTGTACATCGTTACATATGTGCATTTTATACAGTTTTCTTTTATATTCTTTCAAAAGTCAGTAGACGAAAGGAAAAATTACCAAACTAGTGCATTACCACCACCACCACCAACTATAAATATAATATAATAACAGGAAGATCTCAAACCTGCCAATTTTTTATCATTTGGTTTCTATAAGTATTACATACGATTTTCAGTAGTAAATCAAGTAAAAAGTATTTATTTATTCGTCTCATCATCCTAATGGATTTTCTTGGACGATAAGATTTCTAAAAAAATGTGGGGCTTTAGCTTTAGATATTCTACGTAAATAACTGGGATCCTAACAAAATCAGAACACTTGCACTCCTCCTCCTGCTTCAAATGATAAGTAATAATAATGCATTGATAAGCATAACCTTGATTCTATGGTGAAAATGAAACGAACGAAGAAATGCACATTGTAAACTAGAAAGTAAGTAAAGATAAGGATGATGGCAAGCCTAGCATTTTTTTGTACAAAAAAAACTGTGTTTAATTTGAAAAAAAACGGCACGGCACTATATATATCCCCTTTTAAATCTTTAAACCGCATCAGCACGCAATTTTTTCTGGTATGGTGGTATCAGTAAGCCTTATCAACAAAGTTAGTGGTATGATGATGACGATGAAGAGGAGATGAAGAAGATGCTGTGTTAACATCCCGTTTTTTTACCCAAACGTATTTTCTCCATAAAATGTTGAAACGGATGCTTCACGTAACGAACTCACGCACACGTCCCACTCTCTCTACACAGCATAATCAATCCACATTTTAAAGTCAGTTGAGTGGAGTGAGTAGAAAGCAAAAAAAAACCTGATTTTTTCTTCTTTTCTCTTCTTCATCCATCCATCTATACATATGTATTTTTTTCTTTACAAATAAGCTCGAAAGAGAAAAAAAAGATGATTATAAAGTTGCACTGCATTTTTTTCTGTTTGTGTGTCGTGTGTGCATTGCTACTTATAATCTCAGCCTTTCGCTTTTTTTCTTCTCGTTTATTTATTTAGCTTCACTCTTTTATTTACTTTCACTCTCACGCACTTATATCCGGATACACAAAGATTATTTGTGGAAAAAGAAGAAAAAGCGTTCAAGTTACCACCAAAATAAAAAGGGAGGAAGGAGAGGAGAAAAGCTGGAGGGTTTATATTTTTGGTTGCTCTGCTGTTATGCTGACGATGTGTGGACTGTGGAGCTATTTTCTCCTTTTTACCCCTTGTCACACATTTACAAGTGTGTCGACTCGGTGGTGGTGTATTGGTTTTGGAATAGGTGGGTAATGTTTGAACTGTCTCGTTTGCTTTACGGATTTTATTTTTTGTGGTGACGAGGAACGATGATGATGTGAGTGAGAATGTCGATGGTGATGGCGGTGATGATATTGGGAAGTATAGTTTGTTCAGTCTTCAGTGGTTTCGTTTATTCAGTTCAGTTGACAGAGAGCTTGCAAGGTGGAAAACGCAGCAAATGCACTAAACTCATAAAAAATAGAGAAATTTAATATTTTTTATATGGATTGGAAGAGAGAGAAAAAGGTGGGTATTAGTAAAAAAAATCATTTCAAACCTGATCAGATAGAAGAGAGAAGCATCATCAGTGTGGTCGTCATCATAATCATCATAGTAATCATGAAGAGGAGGGAATTGAGAGAAAGATGGATTATTAGACTGTAAACTGATCTGATTGTGCCGGGGTGTATATGCGTATGAGGAAATCAAACATTATCGAGGCTTCGGTAGTTTGTGGAGGAGTAGAAAAGAAGAATGAGTCAAAAGGGAAATGTATTTTTAGTGCAAATGGTAGATGATATGATATGGTGCATGGTGTATATATGGGAATTATGCCCACGCATCACGTCCATATCCAACCCAGCAACAATGACAATATCTATAACAGCTCGCTTTAGAATACAGACCGTTTTCACGGTGCTGACGACTGCTGATGACGATGCAATCTTGAAATGCAATCAGTGAATGCACTCTGGTGAAAAAGTGTAGCTTGTAGAGTAGAAATGGTCACGAAAATGCATTAGCAGTTGTGGTGGTAGTAAAAGGTAGTCAAGTCAGCATAACAAGATGGTTATATCAGCCATATATAGATATTTTTTCCTCAGTTTTTCTTACTGCTGCCACGCCGCCGCCACTACAACTTAGTTTTTTTTTCTTAAGTACTTAAAATGTTCTTAGATGTTGGAAAAAGGAGCAATGAAAGAAAATAGTTATTATTTGGATCAGTTCGGTTTTGGTTTGCCATTGCCAAGTTACCAAGCCAGCGATGAACAAGAAATGACATTAGAGACAAACCAAAGAGCAAAATTGTTCTAGTGCTGTGTCATGTGTGCTGGCGTCGTGGCAGTCGTAGAAAGTCCGGTGCAGGCAAAGAAAACTCTTTTCTATATACTTAACACACAGAGAGAAAGTAGATAAAAAAATTTTATATACCTTCTTCTGTGATGATTATATATACTTGGTTTCCTTCTTAAACATACATCAGTAAATATTCTTATAAAAAACTAACTATCTCTTTTACTCACGGAAAAAAACCAACCTACATGACTTTTTTTCAAGCTTGACAAACTCTCTCCTTGTTTGCTTTGGTTGATAATGGGGAAAATGGCTTGCAACTTGGTTTTGTTGGTGGTATGGTGGATGGGGAAAAAGGTGATGGGATGTGTGGTGTACTCCGCCATGACTTTGACTTACCTTTCAGCTTCGATTTTTTCCCTTTTTGTCGGGGACAAAAAAAATAGGAAAGGCAAATAAACTTTTTCTTTGGAAGATTTTTTTGAGTATGACTAATAAAAAATAGTCTGCTATCTTTTAAACTAAGTAAGTAGCAGTTTGACATCCTTTTAGTAAAAAAAAATTGTATAATTTTCGTCCGGTGAAGATAAAACACCATTTCAAGTAGACCTTGATATCACCAAAGGAACCAAAGCTTTTTGATATATATTTTTTTGAAAATGGAATGTAATTTCAACATGATATCATGATAATAATAATTTTTATGGAAGAGTTTTTCCAAGTGATAATGCCCCTCTGGTTTTGTGACGGAGAGCAATCATGACCAAGATTTACTACTTTATTTTCTCCTTCTGTAGTTTAGGTTTTCAACTTGTTCTGGAGAAAACTAACTTGGACAATTCTCTTGAGGATAGTAAATAGTGTGGTGAAAGAATCTATAATGGGATGGGTAACAAAGTAACAATGAAGTAAGGTGCTGCTGATGAAATGATGATGATTTTAAGGTTAAAAAAAATCTCTTGGGTCACCAGCACAAGACAAATCAACTTTTCATCATGTAGACATCCCCATTATAAAAATATCCACTGTAAAATAAAGAGGGTGGTGGATTTTTTTTTTTGGATTCAAGTAAAAAAAAAGTCAGTCGAATTCTTTTTTGAATTTGGAAGGGGAAAGGAGTAAAAGTTGGATTTTTATGGAATAACTTAGAGAATACAAGTAGATAGATAGATAAATGGGGTTGGGATGGTTTTGACAGTCATGCTATTCCATAAATAAAGTCAACTTGGTTGAAACTTCACCTTGTTTCAAACAAGAGGGGATGAGAAGACGAAGAAAAAATCTTGAAAAGGAACAGAGATTTTTTACGATAGGTTGAGTATGAATGTAGGGAAAAGTAAGAAAAAAATAGGAAGGGAACTCCAGATTTTTTAGTCAAGTTAGTAGATACTATTTTTTTGCGAAAAATATGAAGGAGACGAAGATGAAGATATCACTCATTCAAGTGATAAGATAATAAAAAATACGCAATATTTCATAGACCATTAAAATAACCTTCAAAAATTTTACTTTAAAATTAAGGACCTTCAGAGTTTTTCTTCCTTGAATATTTCGGGTACGGAGTAAACTGTGTGATGTAATATTTCACTGAAAATTTCACAGACCAGTTTTTTTTTTATACATTTTATGCATTAGGTTAAGGGAAAGTCGTCATATCAGATTTGTTGCTGCAATATTACTGCACTTTGTGGTATCGTCATCAACATCAATTTGTCTTGCGTGATGAGCGACAGGAAATGCTGATGCATATGTGATTATTCTGCATGCATGCACCTATTCATGTTTTTCGAAGGATTTAATATTGGAATATCAAGGCGTTGTAATATACTTTGCTACTTGTACTGTTTGTAGTTGTTAAGATGCATAAGATTTGTACAGAAATGCAATTCCCTTATATGCCATTTTGTATTTATCTGAGGTGTCAGAATTGTACTTTTTTAACATAACTGGATAAGCAAAAATGTATGTCCATAAAAAAATCCGAAATGAAAACTGAGTCAGAAATCGTACTAAAAAGTAAGTGATTTCCAAGGCTCCTTAATAACCGTACCTGAGTTATGTTACAAGAAAAGTGCGTCTATTTGACAACTTCGGGTCGTGACATCAAAAAAGAGTCAAATAGAAATTGTGACAACGCGATCTCTTTAAAAATGCTTTCCAACAGATATTTAATGAATCCAAAAGGGTGGATTGTCCTGTGCTGACTGTAAATCATGTGCTATGTTTTCTTGGGAAATGCAGTGAGATTCAAAGTGTTGATAAAATGAGAACTATATTTCTATTCTGTAAGGCATGTCATCCCAACATTCCCAACCTCAATGAAAAGGCATGCTTGTCCTAAAATGTCAGAGAAAACAGAACATTCAACATTCATACCTTATGTATCTTTTTATGTAAGTAAATACTTACTTCAACCTTGTATATATGCCATGTTTTCTATTCATTTTGTTAATTCACCACATTTTTTAAACTTGCAAATACAACATCTTGATTTCATGTCATGTCTTAGGCACGTTCTTTATTCATAAACATTTCTCACTTTCTTTTTCTTTTTATCCATACACCGTTTTTCTCTCCTCTTTGTACTTTGCACATGTACTTATGTAAGTATGTATGCTTATTTAGGTGTGCATAGTGCATACATTAGCAAGAAAACGATGAGAATAGCAATAAGAGATGCATTCCATAAAAAATATCTTTCACCCAAAAAGATGAAATGTTTTTTCTCCCCCTTCTCCACCTCCTCCTCCATCCCTTTTTATTCTACAAATGTCTGTTTCACAAATTTACAAGACAAAATGTGGATCGTGACAGGACAAACGTAAAACATGAATGGATGTCTCGTTTGTTGCAACAAAGCTAAAAGCTTTTTGTGTATGAGCATGCATCAAGGATATATGTACATATGTACAAGCATCATTATTAATATTTTTTTCTGAAAAAGGTATAAAAAATTAGAGAAGCTAGTAGGAAAACTTCTTGTGAGAAAATATATTTAAGTGACAAAGATTTAGCCTGTCGGGGAAAGATATGACATTCGTGACTTACATAACATTTTTCGAGAAACATTAAATCAACTGAAAAGTCAAGACTTTGAAGAAAGAGATTCGAGTTAAAAGGGATGTGAAAAACGAAAAGATTTTCTTTGTTGCTTTATCGTCATCCAAGCTATTATTTTTTGTTTAGTTTTTGGCCATTCAACGAATGAAAATATAAACTGCCTTTGCCTTGCCCTGGTTTTGATGAGTTGGAAATAAGTTATTTAAGTTACGGTTTAAAATTATTCGTCTGCACACTTTCGTGTGTTTCAGGTGTACCAACTAAACCAATAAATTTACCCCAATACTGATTGTGAGTGCGACACATAAATGTTATACAATATCCACGAAAACCAGTTGGTCAAGATGTAATTTGAGCAGTTTTATTGCAATATTTCAAGTGTGCACAGATCATTTTTCGGGCAAGTACGTCGTTTAAACAGATAAAAGATTGTGTGCGATGCGATGGTTGTTACGGTCTAAAAGAAATAATGCATTAAATTATTAAAATGGCATACTCGTCCATGACTGAATGAGATTTTTCAAATAAAAATGTGCTGCAGTCGACATTAATTGTAGGCTATTCTTTTAAAATGTGGGTTTTTTATTGACACGATAACGTTCTTCAAAAGTGTAAATTTTTAGAGAGACTTCACATCATCTTACTTTTCCTTCGTACCTTTTTTCTGACACAAACTTCCAATTTCTATGCGATTTTTTCGTTGGAAAATAAAATATACAGTTTATATAAAAAAGTAACACACATTTTTACTTTCTTTTCAAAAGTAAGAGGACGTGTTGCAAAATTGTAAAAAGGATTACATTCTATCTAAAGCATACATGCTTACAAACTTCCTTTTAGCTTTTGGCAATGAATAAAGCAACAACGTTTTTACTTCACTTCCACTTATTTCTCTAATGCTTCGTTTTGCTAAGCAAAAAAAGTTATTTTTGCAAACCTACCTTGTGTAATAGACGGTAGTGTAAGTACAATTATGCATGCTGGATAAATAAAATACTTGCCAAAAAACGAAGACACCTTCTTCAATTTTGCATAAACTTTGAAAACCCAGTCAACAGAATTGCCTGATTTATTACCTGATTTTTTTTTGGAAATGACTTGGGATAAGTTAAGTTCATTGAAAAAGAGGGCGCTCAATACTGGGGATGAAGAGTAGAGAAGATAACATGTTTTAATGAAAATTCAGTACATTTTCAGTTAACAGAGTGCAATTGATCATGAATGAAGGGAAATATATGTAAGCTAAGATCGTGATTAAACTTATAAATTAAATGTGTTGACACCATACGAACACCACGCATTTTACACGAAATGCAAGAGAACTCATTCGGCAGTGTTTAAAAAACTAATGTAAGCATTGCATTTCTATTCAAATCTCAAAAACGTATTCAAAACTAATGCATTATTATTACCTTCTTTTCCAACCAAAAAGAAAACGATTGCCTTGCTGAGTGAGAATGTTTGGAAGAGAAAATGAAAAAGGCAGATGGAAAAGTAAGATAGTTGGAAAAAATATGTGTTTGTTTGTGTGTGCATAGCATACATAAATACATGAAAAAGTGAGAAAATGGAAAATGTTCATGTGAAACGCTTTAACTCACACTTTAAAAAAGCTGAACAGGAACAGAGAACAGAGCATTATGGTGTTTGGTTTGTGAGCCCGTTAAAAAGAGGAAAGGTGCGGAAGAAGGAGGAAGATGTGTCATGTGAGAAGAGAGAGAGAGTGCGAGGGAATCACCAACTGGAGACAGATATAGCTCATTAGAGATCCATTCAAAAGTTATCTATCTTGATTCACTTTCCCTTTTTCTCACTCACTCTATCTATCTGACTCACTGACGATGAGAATTCTCAATTATGGAAAACCCATTTTCGTCCAAGCTGTGAATATATTTGAAGAAAAAGGGATTGAGTTAGCGGAGGAGATGGGACAAACCAAACCAGAAAATGAACTTTAAAAAGAAGGGAAGAAGAGAGAAGAATGAATTGAAGTGAAAGCGACAACGAAGTGAAAATAAGTAACCTCTCAATTCACTCTCTCTAAACCTCTCTTTCTGTCTTGTGTGCTCTTTTATTCTGCTGGAATTCATTTTAAAATGAAAAGACAAAAAAAACTTTTTCCTTACACTTCTAACGTAAGTGTAACATCATAATGTAGAAAAAGTAAAAGTGAACTAACCACTATAAAAGGAGTACACACACATGCTTCAATATAACACGTTGTAAGGTACCACAAATTTCACCATTCATTTTCATGACTTAGCTTGGTTGGATTATCATCATCTTCGTCATGAGATGATGATAACTTTTGTTCTTAAAGAGGAAATCAAGTTGGTGGAGAGGAAGCAAATTTAAAAGAAAACATGCTTTTATTATTTTCTTTGTTTGATTCGGATGAATAGTTACATACCTTAGCAAACAAACACAGGAATATAATTATTTGGATTTATGCAAAAGTGAAAAGATTTCTTAAATGTTTTTGTTCGCTTGTTCCTTTTTTCTTTAGTGGTTAGAAAGTTTGGCAAATAAGCTGTGAGAAATTGCACATATGTATATTATGCTTAAAAAGTTGCCCGTGTAATTTCAAACAGCTAGACAATTTGTCAGTTAGTCAGCTTCAACCATATTCTTAGTCAAAATGGAGTTCAAATAATTTATTTCGAAATGAACAGAAAATCATATGAAAATATCGAATGTACCACAATATCACAATGCATATACCAAGTTACATGAACCCCAGTACCTATTTAATGACCTTACTAATTTTCGAACAATATCAAAAGTACCCAATGATCCCGCACAGAAATTGTAGAAATTTTCATGTTAAATGAAAGATGGCTGGCTTTAATGCGTAGTCCAGCAACAATAAAAATCAAAAGTTGAGAATGGGACATACAGCAAAAAGCTTCTCAATTTACTTTATTACTTTTGCTCACTCAATGAGAATGGCAGGAGAAGATTGCAATATCTTTTTGAGTGGAAAAATGAAGACACCACCGATGAAGATCTCCAAGTAAAATACATACAATAAATAAAAACGGCCTTCGTCGGGAGCATTCTGGACTGAAACCATTTAGAATTTTTCCTAGAAGTCTTCCAGAGAAAAAATACAATACACACCGAAAAAATAACAACTATATTGAATCCATCCAAAATATGTTTACAACGCACTTGTAGACCACATCACATCATCATCCTCACAATATTTTGGCACCATGCAGTCGGTGTAGTCGTCCAGAAAAGTATGTGCACTCCAGGCCAGACCGGACCACGCAAAGCCATATATTTCCCAGTTTACTAT
>JAQFZG010002696.1:0-15675 GCA_034695465.1 Entomobrya nicoleti
TGTATTATAGTTTAGTTTTGACTACATTATATTATATTATACATTACCCATATTTATACAAAGCCATGCTATAACTTTAAATGTAAAAACCTTGTTGAATTATTAAATTGTTTTTTTCGGAACTAGTTTTTTCAATGACAAGTACAAACACGTGGCAAACTCCCATATATAAAAAGGAGACCCGTTCAATGTTTTGGTAGCCGATTTTTTGAACAGTTCACTCTTGTTAAAAATGGGAAACGGATTCTACTTTTCGAAAAATTAAATCTTGTCGACAATTCTTTTCATGAACTAGATTAACTTGTCAAATTTTTCTGTTTAGTTGTATCGCTAAATCAAATCAATATTATGATTATGCTCAGAAAAAAACGCCTTGGCTTCCTTTTTCTCAAATTTTGCTGGCAATTACTCAACTTGTTATTTTTTAGTTAATCACTTTACTTATTGTTAAATTCGCAATTTCAATTTGATCTGACCTTTAGCTTAAGGTGTGCTATATTTGATAACAGTTTTTTATAAAAACTTTGATAAACCAGTAGATTCTGGGATAATCTTCAAAAACCACTCCTGTAATAAAATTCTACAACGTGCAATTCGGCAAGTTTATTTCGAATTATAAACTAGGTTCGACAAGCCGATTAAAATTTCAGTACCAGTTTTTTTACTAAAGTCTTACAAATTTAACTTATCAACAGTCAATACTCATCAAGTCATACATATGGATTTTTGATGGATGATATGGATCTTTACTTAAAGTTAAAATACCAGTTGTCTAATATAGAGTTTTTGCTAGTTTAATGGTTTATGTCGAATAAAGTAGGGCAGATGTGTGTACAAAGTGTCCTTTTCTCTAACATGACCAAAGAAGCGTAAATAGCAAAACTAAAAATCGTGAAAAAAAACTAGCTAACTAGTCATTATTTGGTTTGAAAAAATCGCATAACAAACAAGTTGCCCAAAATGAGTTCCAATAATGTATTTCACTTTAAATTCACTGTAATCCAACCATTTGCTTGGATCACTCCACTGTTCAAGCTAGCCCTTCGAATCTACCGTTTAAAGTACAAAAACACCCCAAATTTTGGATTAGATTTGCATGACACATCAAACCAAATGCCGAATTTGATTCCTCCCTCTAATCTTAAATTTGCCACTGTTGTGATCTTTAATATCCCTGTTTACATTTTGATGTGGTACTCCTTTTTTCACAAACAACTATACACCTCAAAACCCTACAACACTACTGATATTCTTCAGTTTGCGAATCTACTTTTAAGTTTCGTCTGGATGTTTTGCATATGCTTTTTAGTAAGAGTTCAAATATTTCTCGATAGAAATCATTTCCCAGGAGCAGTGAACAAGTTCATTAATTCAAATACAAATGTGCACACACCAAAATTTCTAAAAGACATTCCTGGTTTGCTATTGCTAACTCTTGTGCTTGTAATTATATTCATTGGGTTTATGGTACCAATACTTTTTCGATATCTTAGCGCCGATTTCTGGTTTGTGGTGTTTCAAGAGCTTTGCTTTAATTTAGATAACTGGTTTACTTGGTCAATATCACTAATGCTTACACAGTTTTGCTATGACCTAATGGCTATGCGAGATGTTACCTTAGATGTTTTTCTTTCTTATGCCATATTTTTATCAGCAGATGGATATTTATCGGCGATTATTAAAATTTCTAAACTAGGTCACATGAGCCACGTCACATTACGTAGCTATCGACAGTTGTTTCTATTGTATAGCATAGCATCACCAACCAACAATAATATTGCTTTGATTGTAGTAGTCTTTTCTTTAATAGTTTTTAGTATAATGTTGTGGATAGCCGTCAATTGTTACCATGTGATACCATTTTTTCTTTCTTTTCTTGCCTTCTGTGGGTTTGTGGTTGGTACTTTTATTATGGTGAATTTACTGATTTTGCTTGCAACGTTTCGGAATAAAAGTGTGATTTTAATTGAAGAAAATTTAAAACAGCATCATTCGTTTAGGAGAGGAAGAACAGGATATATTTGGAAAATGTGGCGAGCTATGCAACCGTTACCAGTAAACTGTGGGCATAGATTTGCGTTTACCACAGATGCTGTTATAAATTATTTAAGAGTTTTAACTGATGTGGTTACAAATGTTTTGCTAATATTTAAATTATAAACGACCAACTAGGTAAGATTCACCTTGTATCTATACTAGAAATATAAGAATAAGATCAATTCAAAAACCTAATTGTTGTAATTTGTAGTAGTATGCACTCCACAAAATAAACATTGAACTTGAAAAATATCTGTGGATATAGTAAACATCAAGTGTGCCACATGTGTGAACTAGTGTTTTAAGAAAAATAAATATTAACTTGAATTTGTAGAAAATAAATATATTGCAAAAATGTAGAGTCGAGAGAAATCAATCAAAATCTCAACACATTTTCGTATACTTGAGAGAAATAAAATTTTATTAATTACACTACATCTAGTAAAATAATTTCATAGTTATTAATTGAATTTTTATTTTTATTTATGCAACACCAAATACTCTTAGTACAAGTTTGGTTAATGTCCTAAAAGTATTAATCAAATTTATCACCTAAATAATTAGATTGGCTTACCTGGGAGTTTTTTTGTGTCCTTCAGTACAAAATCTGTTCAGATGGTACAATAATTGGGACATCAAATACATTAGCTAGAATCCGTTTATCAAAACTAGAATGAAAGTGAATATAAACTTTTATGTGTGGGAAATCCTTCTGAAAAACAGCTCGTGTTAAAAATATATCGCTGTAAGCACTGACCAATCTTTTACCTAAATATCGATAACCTTCAGTTTTTTCTTGTTGTGGTGCATACCAAATTATAATATCGAGCAAAGGAAAAACTGGCTGACATAATGATTTTTCGGATTCCATTTTAAACGTGTTTTCATTAATCATCCCACCATAATTGGTAAAGTTACGAAATATTTTGTGTATCGATTCATATTGGACCGAGCAGCCTATTTTGTACTTTCTTTTTGCAGATGTTAGAAACTTTTGAATTTCCAGAGATTTGGTTACATCTTGTTCGTGAAATATTATTGCTTCCATAGATATTTGTCCTATTTGGGCATATTGATGTATGTGATGATCCATGTATTTTTTCAGCACACTCCATTGGGTTGCAATTCCAACTGTGAAATGAACAAAAACTTTAAGGGAATTTTGTTGGTTGTTTTGCATTGCCGTTTCGTTGCAGATAAGCCCACTGTCTTCCAGATCAAGTTGAAAACGTGCTAATGTCCTCCATGATCCTGCGTTGCAAAAATTGGGGAAAGACATCAATATTAGTACAATTTAAAATTTACATTTCAATTGACAACCGATTTAACCGCTTTGTGAAATCAGAAATTTCAAATAGCCCACATTATAGTACGAAGATAACTAAAGATTTTAGGTGGTGAAAATTTACTAATTCAAAATCACTATCTTGCAATAAGGTAACTTCTTATCATGTTTTTATGAACTTGTTGACATAATGATCTAAACCCGATAAATATATGCACCTACTCATGACACAAAGTTTTACTAGTCCCATTCGGTCCAAAAAAACAAGGCATCTAAAGGTAATATTTAATGAGTAGTTATACAGAAATAAAATATGGAATATCTGTAAGCATTCATTCCCGGATCAATATAAATATAAGAGGTAATAATTTGAACAAAAAAATTACTTACTTTCATCCAACAATACACTTTCATATTCACTACTCCACTTTGTAAACTGTTCCTTCAAATCAAAAACCTCTATTCTCGTCTCATCCAATTTAATGAAAGGAACAATCAATTGAACACGGGAAACGTTCTTTGCAAAAAGCTCACTTGATGAATTTTGTAATGCACTTCCCAGAATAACATCCCGATTTTCCATGTCTGCCAAGGTTAATGATACGTAGTTGAAGAGTTGATTTGACCTTTGATTAATTTTGCTGAAAAATGTTTCCGTTGCATTTTGGTACTGAGATGATGCACAAACAGCCATGATCAGTGCGTCATAATCCTGATCGAAATACGTATATTTGGCAGTTTGTGATAATTTGCCAATACCAGCTATTAGCAGAGTTGCGTTTTTTGGAACAATAGGTAAATAATTTATGACGTCGTACACTTCCATGAATACTGGGAAATAGGAGCTCAGATCGAGTTCGAAATTAAAAATTGTAAAATCCGCTTGTGAAATCTCCCCAATAACAAAATCGTTGTACATCATATTATGATTGAACATGACCCCGACTGGTATCGCCAAACGTCCGAAATATAAATAAATGAAGTTTTTCACGTAATTCACCAACTTGAAATCGTTTGGTGGGGTAACTCCATAACTAAATATTGAACTTCGATAACCGATTTGCGACACGAAACCAAGTGTGATTGATGCCAGTGAATTATGTAGTTTTGTTTTATTAGTAGCAGTAATATTAGTGTCCAAGTTATAGTAAATATCTTCCAAACGATGTGAAAGAAACAAACCATGAGTTTTGTTTAGATAGGGAAGTGAAAGAGTAATTTTTACCGGTAGGGATTCCTCCGATGAAAGATCGTTCAGTAAGTCAATAACTGGAATGAGTTCTTGTATTTCGTTCAGCAAAATATCTGTTTCATAAAAAAGTGTTAAAATTTCATTTTATCTAAGTTATAAATATTTGCGTGCCATATTTGTAGTTTTAATATGTTTGTTATTTTTTATGGAGTTTTCAGTAATTACCGCTTTCATAATATACAATTTGGGATTTTCCAAGTGCTTCTTTTATGGCTCTTCTGTAATTGAAGTTTTTCTCTTTGAGAACCATGTCTATTTCACCAGTCAAGTTTTGACCAAAAACTTGTGGAATTTGAAATTTTCTTTGTGCTATTGAACTGACAGAACATTTTCCAAATTGGAATACTGAAGTATGCAAAACTGCTAAAAGAAATACCCAAGTCATGTTACTTGGGTTTGCCATTGTGTATAATAATATCAAAAGCTGAGACTGATATGTCTATGTTTGACTGCCTGAGTTACTACCCAAATGAAGACTGAAGTGTTCAATTACATGTCAATCTAGTAACATTCCTGTGGCAGAGGAAGTCCCATATTCGTAATATGTAGATAAAGAGAACGAAAGTTTTTTACTTCTGCACTCCAGGAATACACTCTAAATTGTTATCATTTACATTAAAAACAGGAAAGGGAAGAGATAAGATGCGGAAGTCGTAGCTGGTCCACGAAGATAAGTGAACTACAGACTACGTGTATCCTATTTCGTACTTTGACACTTGATAATGTGTAATAAATCTTCAAAGTTAAGCATACGAATATTGTGTAGTACATTCCACGTAAATGAAAAAAATCGACAATAGTTTTTATTGTGTTTGTCCAGATATTTTAGCCTGTCAGTCCGTCAGAAGCCTATCGATATTAAAAATTCATGATGATAGCTTAGAGCTATTTAAGAAATCAAATCCTGGATTAATAAACAAATACATATTTACTTTACAGTACTTATGTATAGAGCTATTAGTATTAAATAAATATATGCAAAGTTAATTTAGTTTTTCCCTGATAATAATGAATACAAGCTTAAAATACTTTGTAGCATATCCAATTCTGTTTATAATTTTACTTAAACAGTTTGACTTTGGCAAAAGTGTAAATAGTGATTTTATAAATAGTTCAGTTATAATCAGTTTATGAGTAGGCAAACAAATGAGGAAACGAATATTCCACGAAATTTATACAGAACAACATAAAATGCATATTTAGATGCAGTCAAACCACACAGGATGTTAAGAGCTGATAATTTTTTTTTAAATAGATAAATAAAAACGGAAGCCGTAAATATGTAACTCTAGGATAATTTGTATAATAGTTATATACGGTGTAGTCATACTTTTTAAAGAAGGCATTTTACTTATTTTACTTATAATTAACCTATACTCTTTTTATCATGTGTTGCGGTGACCAGAGCAGTTCTGTAAGTGACACAATGTTAACACGTTAGTTGTATTAATATATGTGTAAAAAATTCAACTTTGCTAATAAAAGTCCAATCCAAAAGGCAGTAAAATAATCATTATGGCGTTTCCTTTCTCAGATGGGACATACTTCATTCACTTGGTTTAGGAACATTCTGAATGCAAAGTAATGGTTTCGTCATATTTGTCATTACATTTATTTACGCGCAAGCAGTATATAATTTTCCTTGTCCTTGTGTGTCCTCTGTTTGTACGCGCAAGACACCGTTCGACCCCAAACATTACGTAAGCGAGCCCATACATAATACCAATCAAAACATAATCACATAATTAATATGAATTTTCCAAACTTCGTTTTGTTAAAATGTTAGTTTTGAACAGACTATACAGTAAGCTTACATAGAAAAATTGGGAAACAATGTGTATTATATATTAGTTATGTTTATAGTAAAAAAGTCAAATTTAAATTGCTCTTGCTTAATTGTTACGTCTAACCATCCACTAAATTAAGCATTTTATTTAGGCAAGAGGGGTAAAAACCCATGAAACTGCCTAAAAATTATCAAAAAATATATTTATTTTTAAATGTCAAGAAATGAGCTGAATTAATTTTCTGTTTTTGTGTGACTAGATTTTTTATTGGCAATTAGAAACACGTGGCAAATTCACATATAAAACAGCAGCTCGATATTTTTTGTGTAGCCCATATATTGAACTGTTCACTTTTGGTAAGAAATAAAAAAACTGAATCTACTTCTCAAAAAATCTTGTCGAAATTTCATTTGACGAAATGGATATACTTGTCAAATTTACCTCTTTAGTTGAATCGTTTATGTAAATCAAAATTTTGATTCGGATTGAAAAAATGGCTTAATAGGCTTGTATATTTTTTACGTTTTCTTGAATTTTATTATTGTTAGTTGTTAGTCATCGTTTCGAAATTATTGTCTGGTTCAACCGAGTTTTTGTCAACAAAATCTAATTTTTTGTTTATAGATCCTTTAAACTAATTTTGGTTACCTAACTGTTGAAAGTTAAGGCTGAAAATAATAAAGTCCTCAAGTCTGAATATATTTCGAAATAAGGAAGGAAATGCAATGAAATATTAGTTAAACATTTTATGATAGGGAAATAGAGGTTAAGCTGCTTTATATTTGCTACAATACAAAAGTGATTATTTTAATTTGTTAGTGTTTTTGAATTGATTTTAGAAAACATTTTCAGTTACATGATTTTATAAATACTTTTGACAAATGACAAGTTTGCATGGCTTTTGTCATTTGCTCTTCAGTTGATTTGTTTTTGAATTAAACACAATCAAAAAATCAGTCAACATTAATATTCAATTTTACAATACAGTAATATAACTGCACAATTAACCTAGCACATCATTTAAAGTCAATACTGAGCTAACAATATTTTGAAGTAACTTATCCATGTAATTAATTTTAATATCTATATCAATAATCCCAACACTTCCAGCAGGCATTGATATTACATTAAAGCTTCTAACAATTTTAACCATAACTTTCTTATTAACGTCACATCTCTTATACAAATTCGCTTCAGTTTTCCATTTACGTAGCAAAGTGGTCGAAAATTTGAAAAATGTACATCCAAGTGCAAAAACCACTTGAACTAATATAAACCCTAAACACGCAATTCCCATAGCAGGAAATGCTAATGATGGGTTATTTATTTTGATTCCTATATATAGCGTGCATGCACTAAGAAGAGTGAGGAAAAACACACCACCCAGAACTAATGTTGTCAGCACTATTTCTGTAATATAAATCCAGCGTGTTGTTATTCCTATTTCTTGAAATATTTTTATTCTAGACACGCTTAAAGATTTTCTGATTAAATCACGCACTAAGAAGATTTTCACACCACTTGCGTAAATGCACATAAAAGATAAAATACGAAACATCATAACAGCCATTTGAGAAAGATGAATAAACAGCAAAATGTTTAGAATCCACACTATACTATTTTGAGAAACGGGTTGATAAATGACACAGTTTACTAATATGACAAAAGAGTCCAATTCACGAAACCCGATATATGTCGCTGCCGCTGATCCAATGACCACAAATCCTAACATCAAAACAGTAAAAGCTGATTCTGCAATTGATGCTAACGTTTTCCTACCTAAATATTTAACATAAATAAATATTCATTTACAATATATATTATAATTTTTGAAATATTTATTATGACTTTCTTACCAATTTTAAAATCCGCCAGGTGCATTTTAAACATTTGATGTGACCAGTTAAAATTGTTGACAATTTCATCTGCGGTTAAAATAAAGATGACGTCGCTTATTGATGAAAGAACCAGTACCGTATTCGTAATGAATACAATTGGTATAGATATATGAGCACATTGATAAAATTTGAAATAATTTAGGATGGTAAGTATTGTTAAAAATGTTACATGTAAGAACTTGTATATTACTGAGAGCCAAAACATCTTGAGCATGGGATATGAAACTCTGTAACTTTGCGAATGATTTTTCCATCGCAATGGAAATGGGAACACAAACACGTTTAACATTTGGCTCAATAAAATCGCATATTTCATCGAGGTAATATTTTGTCTGTTTGAATTATTGTTTGTTTGTTTCAAACCAAATATATTCCGTAGGTAGTTCTTTAGAGACATTATTTAAACAAAAATTATTGAATCTATTATATTTTTATAAATCCTATTTGTTGCTCATTTCAAAATACTTTTACATTTTTGTTTTTACTAAAGTTAATATTTTTCAAAGGGAACTTGGTTATTTTAGTTTTAGGATTAAATATTTGTAGCAATTATAATTTTCTAGTTATTTATTATACGATTTAAAAAAAATGCCTCTCCATAAATGAAATTTTACAGAGCATTTACATAAATTGTGTATTTTCTAGATTTTTTCAAGTTTCTGTATTAATTCTGCAGAATTTCGATTTTTTTCTGTGATGAGTTTAAAACAAAGCGGTTTTCTTACTGAAGTGTAAATAACCTGTCGCAAAATGTACTCCTTCGCGTGTCTTAAATAACCCTTTTTTCCAGGTGTGGGAACCTAGCGGTTGAGGTGTGAGAGATCACACGAGGAGATCACACATCAGCTTTGGTTAATAGGGTCCTGACGCGTATTTGACGTTCTGGGCTTGGTATTACCTTTTCGTGTACCTGACGTGTATTTGACGTTAGAGTCTCTCCTCTCTCTACCTATGCAGCTCAGCTACATACTTCTGCTGTTGCTGCCTACTCACTTGCTCTGTGGCTTTCAGCACATAAGCACTCTCCTTCAAGGTAGTCTTGTCGTAATAAGCTGTATAACAGCATTAAATGTTAACTGGCTAATTGCCATTAATTTGTTAGTAAGTTTAAGTTTATCAGTTAAATAAATTATCCTCTACTTTTTGTAATAAAACTGAAGTTCTTGTGAGTTATTAATTGCATATTAATTAACGATTTATCCTGTGACCGAACTGTTTACTGGAATTTTACTGTTTCATCAGAAAGTGGGCGTTTTTGGTTTTGCTGTCGATTTATATTTCATCAGTTACAACTTCGAAATCATCCCATTTTCAACATAACCTATACTACTATATTTACAAGCACGGGGAGCGAAATCAAATGATGCGATCGCTTAATTATTACTTGTGGGATTAAATTTTAAAATATCTATCCTGTGACTTCTATTTTAGTAGCGGAAATTAAAAAACCCACGTGTCGTTGAGAAAAAACCTTTTGCCTTCCAGATCTACTGACTACTATTTCTAAAAGAGACAAACCGTTGACATGTATTCTTTAAAACTTTATAACTGTAATTTAATAGCATATTAACACTTGAAAAATATTTGATGTTTTCAAAAAATTTGTTTGCAAAAATATATAAGTGGATTGTTCATTTCAAAAAAATTGGCAAACACTGGACCTATTTTCAGTACTAATTTTTCAACTTTATATATATTTTTAAAACGTATAGAAATGTTTTAAACTACGTTACAGGAAGCATAAACTTTAAACTTATTTAAATTTAAGAGTCGAACTTTTTAACTCTTCGTTTAAAAAAAGTAAATGGCCCTAAAATAATCGAATCAAAAAAGCAGCTATTTAATTTAAACTACTGAATTCACATGTTATCCAAAGTTCTGAATACGACAGCATGTAATATTTCAAATGAACGTTTTGTGTATTATATCACTTAAAATTTGTTAAGGGATTTAAATGAAAAAAACAAAATTGTCATATAAAAATTTGGGAAACCCTCAGTTTTCCTTTTGTTTCATATCAAATTTAATCAGGCCATAATATCTTTCAGAGTTAGTACGGAACCTACAATATTTAAGAGCAAATTGCTCATGTAATTCATTTAAATATCGATATCAATAATCCCAAAATTGCCTGCAGGAATTGATATAATTTTAATACTTTTAACAATTCTTATTAAAGTTGGTGCTCTCTTTTTGTCAAAACTTGCTTCTGTTTTCCATTTTCTCAATAAAGAGGTAGAAATTGTAAAAAATGCACAGCCAAGTGTAAAAACCATATGTACCATTGCTAATCCCATGCAAGCAGTGCCTAATGCAGGAATTGCAAGCGATATGTTATTAAGTTTACTTCCCACATATAACGTACATGCGCCAACTAATATAAAAACATACACAGAGCATAATATAAGTGCTGACAAGGCAACTTCAGCCTCATTCAACATTTGTGTCACTATTCTAATTTCTTTAACTACTTGTATTCTAGAAAAACTGATACATTTGTCCATTAAATTACGCATTAAGGAAACCTGAACAATAGCTACTTGGAAAAACATAAATGACACAACTCGCAAAATCATCACAATCATTTGAGCCATATGAGCACAAAGCAAACATTTTGTAATTCGTAGTATTTTACTTTGAGACTCCGACCAGTTTATTACACAATTTACAAGTATTGTGTAAGGATCCAGTTCATTGTATCCAATATATACTGCTGCAGCTATTCCAACGGTTACATACCCTAACACAAATGCCATTAAATCCTGACCAATACGTGATGGTAACGGGATTCCTCCTAAGCATGGAAAAAAACATACAATAAATATTAAACTGAAATACGAGCACTTTAAAAATATGTTTAAAATGTCATACCAATTTCCACATTTGCTAGATGTCTGTTAAGCATTTGGTACGACCAGTTATAACAATTTAAAATATCTCGTGCAGTAATTATGAAGATAAAATCGGCTACTGATGAACATATCAGCGCCGTGGCGACAATAAACGCAATGGGTAAAGACAAATGAGCACACTGATATTGTTTAGAATACAGACTTAGTATTGCAAGTATTGTTAGAAATATGATATGGACTAGCTTGTATGCGATTGAAAGCCAGTAAAACTTAAGCACAAGTTGTGAAATCTTGTATTTTTGAAGCTTTTTAACCCACCTCACAGGAAACGGGAACACTAAAGAGTTCAAAACCTGATTCAGTATAATCGTCAATATGATTGGATTGACTATTCGTCGCCGTGGTATTTCTATGCATTTATGAAAGATAGCTTGGAATGTAAAATGTTTTACACAGAAATTTTTGAAAGCAGTTAAAAACATGTTGAATATATTCATCCAGGGAACTGGTGATGTCAAATTTTAATTTATATTGTTATTTCGAAGCTAGAATGTTGAAATACTGGGTAACATATGTGAAGTAGATTAAACGCTTTTGGTCCTGGAAATATTTTGAATCGAGAAATATCTACTTGTAACAAAATCTGTTTTTACAAAAAATAAAAATAAAAAACGAGATTTTCGAGAGTTAGTCAACTTTTGATATTCGTTCGATCAGTTTTAAATCAAAATGTCCTTCTCAACGTAAAAGAATTCGTGACTTCTAAATTGTAATTGAAAATCGTAATTGATTTTTTTTTCTCTAAATAATTTCTTGGCCAAATCCACAGGCTTACTGATTGAAAGTTAACAGGTTATTGTGAAGAATGTACAGAATTTTTTTGGAAAATTTGGAGAAAAACTAATCATACTTTCTGATTCCTCATTAGATGTCAAATGAATTAGCTTATTTAGATTAAACGTTATGGATAATGTAGTATCAATTTGAACAAAATAAATGAACTGAACTAAGCTCAGGTAAAATAAAATAAATGCAGTCGATTTTTTTGGAATTGGCTGCTAGAAATGAACAACGTTGTATTACACTAAATGGAGTTTGTTATGACATATAATTGACATATTTTTTTTATTTAAGCGTTACTAGCTTTGTTTTAAATTTATTGTAAATTGGTTTGTATGACTTTTAATCTCAAAAAAATTGATTAAAAAGGTCCAATTACATACTTCATTTAATACAAGAACGTAATGATACTGAACAATTTGTTGAGAATATAGAGTGGGCTCTTGGTAAACACAATTTAATAGTTAACCTTGTTGAAGTTAATTGTTCAAAAAGCAATGGTATACCGATGTATTACCTTGAACTGTAACCATTTGTATATTAGATTTGATGAGTGAATTTATCATTTTAAGCAAGGGAATATAAATCCAGCACATGAGCACATATTTCGGGTAAATTAGAAAAATATAAGATCAAAGTTTATTGCATATGGTAATAGTTTAGTGTTTAGAAAACATGCTGACATTTTATCAAACACGAACTATTCCAATCAATACATTTGAGTACAGCTAGAATATATCAAAATACGACAAAACTGTATCATTGCCTCTTGTCGAAGTTCCAATATATCCAGAAGATAAGATTTTTTAAATAATATTGTTAAAATAAAGTAACCAGTAATCCAGCAGTTATGTGAGTCAATATTCAGAGTAATTTATTCATGGGCATGTTTTCGTTGATGTTTAAACAATTGATTATTCTTGGTTGATTTATTCAAACATAAATGTTCTCAATGAATTAAACATGAGAAAATGATTCTATTTACTCATAACTAATTGGGTATGCACTCACTGATCTTCCATTCAAAGGTTGAGTTGGTCGTCGATTTGTGAGCATTGGCTTTAATTCATCACCTTTCTTGGTCTGTAATCTTCTAAACTGACTTACATCTTCCTCAGTTATGTCAATAGGTTCAGTGTACACAAACCAGTTTACAATTTCCTGACATTCCGGTGTTGTCAGAGATCCTCTATACTGGTAGAAATATGACTTATTCAAAATGTTTGTAGCTGGAGGTAAAAATCGGCTAAAATCCAAAGGTTCCTTAAAAGTTTTGGTTGTCATTGGATTCTGAACTTCTGCAAGCTTACTAACTAATATTTCCAATGGACTGATTTCCTCAGGGGAGAATTCAGGATTTACATTAAAAAATAATCCAATTACAGCCAAAGCAGTTGGATCTCCAGAGTTTAAGGCTGAAGAAAAATCGGAATAGTTTCGACGATAATGTACGAGATGAAGTTCCATCGAATAATAGTTTCCATCCACACTATGTTCTGATCCGACTGTGTTGTTGGCGCCCCAGTGAAAATGGGCGTCGTGGAATCTGTACTGAAGATCACCTGTTGTTGGGTCTGGTAGGAAATAGCTTGATGGTTGGGTATATATCAACGCAGAGGAATTTGGTTTCTTGATAAATTGTACGGAAAGGGAGTGACCATTGTTGGTAATGTAGTATCCGTTGCCCATGTACGAATTTTCGTGAAGATCTACAGAAATGGGACGAACTTGGGCTGAAGATGTTTGGATATCGATTGGAGTTTGATATTGTCCATTTTGACACATTCCAGGCCAGTTAGCTGGGGAACAAGATTGGTTTTCTTCATAGCAGTAATCGGGACCTCCGGCAAGACGACCAACGCCAAATGCTGACAATATATTTGTAAATAAAATTAATAGCTTTAATGAAACCATGTTTTATTTGAGCTTTAATAAAGATAAATGAGTTGACTTGACGAATACTTGTTTCAAGAAAGTTTGATTCCAAAATATGTAATAAAAAACGTTGATGTGAATTTATATAGAAACAAAACTCAGATAACATAATAAAAAATAATCTAGGTTTCTAAGATGACAGTGATTGAGTCATTTAAAACTGTTACGACGAATGCAACACATTTGTGTCAGGTCATGAATAGAAGCATAGTATTGATTCGTGACTAGAAATAAATCATGTCATTTCTTTTGTTTAAATGTTTGTACGTGGTTATATGTATGTTAATGCAGTTATAGTTTAATTATCGAATATCAAACAAAGTACAACAACTTTGATTTGTTATATTTCGAAATATTGAGTTAAAGTCCAATTTGTCTAATCATAAACAAAAAAATGTTACAAGGGCACAAACTCAATCTTTTAACGGGTCTAGTAAAGGTATTCTAATTAAACTATTCTAAATAAGAATTAGTCTAAATACAAATCTTCTAAAAAAATTGTCTAACGCAAATGAGTCTAAAAGTGTGAATTACTCTAAATATAAATCTTCTAAAATAATTAGCCTAACGCAAATCAGCGGTTTTAAAAAGTTGCCTATTAATTAAATAAAACCCGTAATTCGAAAAAGGACTGCTTGTACCATGTATCAATTGTAAATCTATACATAAGTCTGATACGAAAAATCTGTTTATAGTGATGAAAGAATAATGGCTTTATGACTTTCATGACTTAGGATTACATGCATAATAAATTACAAACATTGGATTAATGATGAGTTCGTAGTATACAACCACTATGTTGTGCACAGATTATGGTTTTTAAAACTATTGTTGTTTTTAGAATATTTCTCGTTTAGACTATTTCAATGTTTTTTAGAATGATTTCTTTAGACTAATTCTCGTTTAGAATATTTTAATTTAGAACATCTGAATTAGAATATTTTCATTCATAATTGTTCGGTTTAGAACACCTTTATGTCACCCCTTTTAACATAATTTTTAAAAGGTGGCTGAACTCTGTTTAGAATATTAATGAACAATGTAACGATAAATAAAATAAAAAATGCTTGAACTCGATTTAATAGAGCAACACATAATGATATAGCAATGAATCCAGTTAACATGAGGAAAATAAGTGCCGTAAATCCTATGCATCATGAAAATAGTAATGATAAATTGGCTAATTGTAATTAAGCAGTTGAACGTCTTGCTTTAAAAAAATTCATTCTGTAAATCATTTTTTAACTAGCCATATTTCAAAAACTATTTAAGTTTTATACCATAGTATCCTGACAAAAGTTTAATCAAAATACTTTTATCTATGGATAGAAGTAATAATATTTTTAGGTTTACATCAAAAAATTCTAAAATCGAATTCAACCAGTACGTAGGCATGTCAAACTATACATTATCTTAAACCCAATTTATTTGGCAATTTGAAATTCCATGATATTTTAGTTTTTCAATTTGATTTATACTCTTTCAGGTAGTACCAAAACAGTACTTATGTTTGCTTAAAACTATTATAATTGCCAATTTTTAAAGTAAGCATACTAAATTCAATTGGAACGTTTTTTGAGTATTCGGTACAGAGCAGCTCAACCTTGTGCTTGGTATTTGTGTGCCCTTTGTCAAGGTAATAATAAAAATCTTTGTTAAAATATTATTTTCGAATATCACAAATTATATATCACTAATCATTACAATAATACTTATGTGATGTAACCAAATATATTAGTTAAAAACTCTGGTTAAAGACTGCTACTAACTCCGTTGTCCATAAAAAATT
>JAQFZG010002697.1:0-15671 GCA_034695465.1 Entomobrya nicoleti
GCTCGATCCCAAAACGTTCTGCCACCTTCTACTCCATTCTAGCACTTCCGTCGCCTTCCATATTTCCCGCAACAACAAGTACCACGTCCACTACATACTCATTGTCTTATTTCATATATAAAAAGATTATAGGCCTTTTGTGAATAGAAGAAATGTGATATCATTGATGCGATATGTCGTTAAGTCAGTATCCAACTAAAGGTGATTGCATTTGTAGCAATAGCACGATGTATACAACGAACAAAGTAAATGATAGCGATTCAATGAATTGTGAACTTCGTTTCTGCAGTACTGTGTTCATATAAAAATGATGCAATTCAATGAGCAGTTAGTAGGAGGATAATCGTGACCAGTGACATGATCATGAGAAGCTTTGTGTAGAGAAAAGACAAAACAAGAAAAACCCAAGGTACTTTACTGTTTGTAGTAGTAGTCATCTTATAATCAGAAAAGATGAAGAAAATGAGCAAACCAAAGTGCCTAATTTGTATGGTTGTTTTAGTAGAATAAAAGAAGTGTAGGTTTCAATGAAATCCGAACCCAAGTATAGAAAACGGGAGAGAAAGGGCCGATATATGGAACCCACAAAAACTCAACATCAGCTTCTTCAATAATGTTGTAGGCAGTGGTACATGGCAGTATGATATGATAAACATACCGTCTCTTATTATGTTTTCTGTTTATTTATCATTTTCTCTCTTCTCTTGCCTTCTCTTTTTCTGAGACAGAGTCAAGTAACCAGTGAAATACAGAAAATGAGAAAAAGGGAAGAACGATGCAGTACAACCAGACTGATGAGATTCTTTGGTGGTTATCTCATATCTTCTTTCCATCACAGTTTTCAGGCTTACTCACTTCTTGTCAGACGTCTTCTCATTTTTGTTATTTGTATTATCTTATGTCGTCGCTCTCTCTCCTGTGTTTCTCTTTTGAGTAGAAAATGAAGTAATATATTTAGTTAGCAAGTGGTGGGGGTGGTATGTTATTAAAGTACAATTTACATCAATATTTCAACGATATTACACATTCATAAAACAATAAGTAACTCTGATATGATATGTAGGTCCTAGGTAGTAAGTAAGTACACAGGCGCACATTTTCTTTTCATTTCACATTTCAACGCCTGTTCTCCTTCTTGCGGCAGTGAAGCACAATGCATTAATGGTATATAATGGAAATGGAGAACTGTGAGAAAATGAATAGAAATCATGTCAACAGTCTTATTCAATTATTTATTTGGTTTTATAAACACTTCACTTAAAACCAATATCTCATAAGATGATTTTTCCCCTTAAAACGCATCTGGCCTTTGAACTGCAGAGTGAAACTTTTGTGTAATTATTTATCACATTTGACGATAAGGATTTTAAATAAATATACAAATGCATAGGAAACTCAAGAAAACAGACTAGTTCATTTCATTGGAAGTATGTACAAAAATGGTAAATCAAAAAGATTTCTTCAAACGATGGATGATCACATTGGCGATTGCTGCAACTCAAATTGATATCGATTTGTTCAAGTACTTGTATTGATTAAAGAAACATCACGGACATTATTATCTATTGTATGTACTCAACCTCTTTCCTAAAAACATCATCTGAAAATAGATTGCTTGTTTTCATAAAGCTAAGGTTGTGCGTTTGGCCAAGTAAGAAATATTAACAAAATATATATCTAAGTATATGCGTAGTAGGGGTGCGTAAATCGTAAAACGTTTTGTGTCTGTCGGCATTTCAATTTTCATTTCTTTTGAAAACACTTCAAGAAGAAGACGTATTTGTAACCTACTGAAATGTATCCTTCTCAAAATTTGTATGTCATTTAAAAAAAGGAATTGTTTACTTTTCTACATTAGTTATGTACGTATAATGCATCCAATATAAGTATACAAACCTTTTTTTTGTAGAAAAGGGGTCTGCTGTACACTCATCTCAGAAAATCAATAGAAACTGATGATTATGTTTAAATTGAGTGCATGTGTTATTTCTATTACAGGTTGTTTGTGTTTGTATAATAATTTATTTGTAAAGGACTTTCCTCATATGTGTAAACACTAACGATCAAACGAAGCCGGCCACGACCAAGGGGAACGATATCCTTTTGAGTAGATTTCTGACAAAAATGTACAATGAAATGGCTTGGATCTTGTCTAAATTGACGATTTGAATTGGTCTGGTTCTCAATGATGTTTATTTATGTCAACAAAGTTTATTGTTAAAAGAATCAACGCATTGTGGTTTTTACGTAATAATCATGATCAAATTATAAACTATGACGAAGTGAATGAGATATTTCAAGAAATACGCATAATCTTTTGTTCACAATTATTCAACGTAACACCAGCTTTCTAGCTACATTAAGTCTTGAGCTTTCAATAAGTTGACAAGCATGCATACATATAATTTAGCTGAGTAACTACAAACTCGTCAGTGTTCAACCGCACAGATATGATAATGATAATCCTGAGCAAATATTGAACTTCCGGTGCATTACATATCATAAGTCAGCCTTTTCGGCAAAGTACCAAAATAATGTAAGCAAAAGCATTTATGATGTGTCATCGTTTTTAAAGATAGAGTCACAGACAGAAGAAACGACGAGTCAGTTGACTCACTATCCTGAACTAGAATTACACCATTTTTATTTGAAAGTCAACATACTGCATGTGATGAGTTTGCAATTTGACTTCGAATGAAATTATGAATGAATGAATAAAATACAATCGCTGTGTTGTATCTTTGCTCAAGTTCAAAAGTGATGATGATGGGTAATACAACGAAGCCATACAACTCAACAGAGACGAGCGTGCAGTGAGTCGTTGACGACACACACAACACAGCGACGAGAAGCTTACACACATTTTCAATGTGAAAATTCGTATTGCATATTATTTGAAATTCTTTTCTCTATTCCCAGTCCCAGAACACTACTCGTTATTATCAAAAACAACGCTAAAAGCAAAAGCCTTTGGAGTACAACATCCATTTTCCATGTTGTGCCCATTAAAAACTCAGGAGGATGGGAGTGTCCGTCCGTCCACCGCCAGCAAAGAGTTTACCCAGACGGTTTTACTCTTTCTGTCCATCCGTCTCTAGTTATTTTTCCACTGTCACACACGCACTGCTATATACCTTCGACGCTTCTACACCAATTCAAAATATGTTAGTCCTTCAAACATATTTTTTCCTATCTCTCGCTACCGATCCGCATAAATACAAATACTACAAAAATATGCTGCTCACCCTTTTTGTCCATACGTCTATCAGTCCATTTGCCGTGCATTTAGCTTCCATGCATAATTCAGTAAGTACCCAAAAATAGTTTTCTTTTTACGAATACTTTCCATGTAGCAACGAGCAAATGGTCAACCAAACATTTCTTCGTTTTCCTTGCACAGTGCTACTCCAGTATTCATCCGTAAAAATATGCTTTGGTGAAAGAATTTGAAAAGTACAGAATACACAATTTCAGCTGTTTCATAATTTAACTTTTTTTACGGTTTTCCTTGCGAAAATAGCATACAAGTTTACATATTTTTGCATTTCTTCAATGCTGTTTTCTTCACCTAAGAACACACTTTTTTAAGTGAATGAATAGTAACAGTATATTCATTCTTCCTACTTTTATGGCTGTATAGGTACAAAGGTACATCGTTACTGTTTTGATTATTAAACTTTGACTTTTTGTATACAACTTCAGCACGTAAAGTAAAAAAATACGACCGGAAGGCACCTCACAACAAAGCTATTCGCCTGAATTTCGATTTTTTTGCTGAGTTGCTGCTCTGAAGTTTTGCAAAATATGCTGACTTTTTATTCTCCTTTTTGTACATGCATATATTTTAGCATTATTTATTTAAAATTCCGGCACAGGCAAAAAAAACTCCCTTTGCAGACATCATGGAGTCAGAAGCAGCAAGTTAGCATAATTCGTGTAGAAAACATATGTATACGAAAAACACATCAATACAAAGTTGGTTTCTTCCTGGTGTGCCTGATCATGATGATGTACTGCATATTGTACATGTAAATGCTTTTGCAGAGCTGCCAGCAATGATGCAGAAAGCAATGTAAAGAAAAACATGTTTTCTGTTTGAATGAATGAATGAAATGCATGAGAGCCAAGGAGCACGTCGAATTGCAAAAGGATAGAGAAAATGGATAAATTGCATTAGAGCCATCAAAACATTAAAGAAGCCCAGAGCCAATACATTATGTGCAAGTTGTATATATAGTAAGTATAGTATATAGTTATGTATGTTTCGTTTTTCATGCCAATAGCCTGCCTGGGCAATTTCCAGCATGCACAATGAATTGGGGGAGGTAGAAGACCAGCACCAGGAACCAGGAACTTACTGCTGAAAAGAATTGAAAACTATTCATACTTTTTTATAGTTATGCTTTACGATGAGTCCGTGAGTTTTTCTGTACTACTGTAACTTATCCTTGTTTGTATGGACTGTGGGGCATTTTTTTTCATAAAACCGTAATCGCTTTTCTTTTTGTCGAAGACCAAACACTACGAATGATGATCTCTCTGTTTTGTGTTGTTGAGCTATTCATCGTAAACAATGCCGTGGTATGGCATTTTATGAACGAATGAACATTTTCAGCGTTAAAATAATGGCATAATATGCACACGCGTTCAACGTTTATCATCATATGACTATTATTTCGTTTCTTTGAATTCCATACATATAATCTTGTGAATAGTTGTTCCTACGGCTTGTGCTTTACAAAAGAGATTTATGATGAAACACTCACTAGCAAATTGATTTTCCGTCAATAACAGGCTCTCATAAAATTTGCATTACCAGTTCCTTTTCCATGTGACTATTTCACATTCATTCTTTATTCCAAAGCTACCTAAGAGGGATGCTCGTTTCTTTTTTGAGTTTGTGCACATGGTGCTATATTACTTCCTTAACGAAACTGACATAAAGCCAAAAAGGAATACTGGACAACGTCACATTTTTCATTATTGATTTGATAACTGCGGTTATCGAGGTAGACACACAGCAAATGCTATTACAAGTCAACATGAAATGTCGTAAAATAGATGTAAAAAGTATTACAGCTTTAATCTATTCAGGTTTTTATGATGCAAAATTTAGATAACGCACCTTTATGCGTACCTTTTGTTTGTTTTTTCGATTGTGTTGTTTGTTGTGACATATTACAGTGTACTCTACCTCTGAACATAGCAAAATATTACTTTTTTCGTATTGAGAAATCGGTCTTTTCAATTTCCGTACACGTCAAAATAATAACAAAGAATAAGTAAGCTGGACACTATACAAAGGAATATTTGACGTCATTATTTAAGCTTAGAATTTTTTATATTTTCGTTACTACATGTTATGTTATAGCAGTGTACAATTTTCGCAGTGAACGGTGTGTTGTTGTAAATATTTCAAAAAATAATAAAGAGTAATGAGTGTAACAGCATGAGAAAATAAAAATAAACAGTACACGATATGTATAAACTGCGAATTTAGTCAATAAGTAAAAATGTCATGTAAAAGTAAAGTCAGATTATGGACGATATACACTTTAAAAGTAAAAAATGTGCGATGCAAAAAATTACTATTTAAAGTAATATACAAGTTTGCATGCTAAACACAAAAATGAAGTAAGTTATGCTGGATTTATACTTAGCGAAAAGCACGGAGCATGACGATTTGACGACGGAGGAAACCATATATACTTAACGTGCTCATGATCAGTCGTAACGTGCCGTCACTTTCACGAAACGAAGACGCATATATACTTCACGAAACGAAATGCTTTCGTCATATTTCACGTAACGCGGGAAGTAGAACACTGCTCTACTTTTTGCTCATGACGATTCCAGTCAAGCTATCTTGCAACAGATGAGATGCTTATAATTATGACTTTAGTGGTCAGTAAATTGTGTCCTTGTAAATTTGAAGTGATTTTAAAGTGTAGATAAGTAAATTAATTATGCAACAATTAAAACTAATTAATTAATAATTAATAGTTAGGAAAGGTTAATTAATTTGTGCAAAATAAAAATTGATTTATAATTGCAGTTTGTATATTTATGAGAGACGGGTATTGTATGATAAGTGTCAAGATGGTTACCAAAATAATTAAGATAATTATGAAGACAGAACTGATAATTGTGTTGTGGTGAGCAAGTTAGCATATATACTTCATCATCGTCATAACGCAAAATATTTTGCGTAACGTAACGATCAGCTGACGTCATATATCACGTCAATAAGTATAAAATAGGTTGACGCATGAGCACGCCACGTTATCGTTTCGTTTCGCAAAGTATAAATGCAGCATTAAACTCGAGTTAAGCTTTTAAGTGATCACCGTCATCCTGATGTGATGAGTCTTTTAGAAACACTTGGTGTGGCGTAAGATGTTTTGACGTTTGTCTAACTTGTACAAGTGCACATGTCTTTTAAAAGATTATCATTATTTTTTTCTCTCTGAGCCATCATGTCGACATTTTAAGAGTGAAAAGTGAGTTACTTTATGGTATGCTTTTTGCTACATATTTTTTTACATTTTCAAAAGAAGAGTGGTCGTAAAATGACAGATGCTTACGTAACATGACATGTCAAGAAGAAAAAAGAAAAATGTTTCCTTAATCCTGTACTTTTTCAAGCGTTTTCGTGTAATTTTAAGATTCTCAAGTACATAATGTATTTATATTTCATTTGCTTACTAATAGATTATGCACGTATACATATATCATTCATGTAACATATTATAGTACCCAAGCAGTAGTTCCGCTGAGCTTGGAACAGAATGCTTTGAGAAATAAAGTGTAAGAACAACTTTTGAAAATCTCCCATTCTCATTTTAAAATTCTCGTATACGTGATTCGACTTGAGAAATATGTACTTTTACATATTTTTCTCTTAGAAATGCTGCCGAAATAGAGGCAAAAGGGGAGCTCGATATAAAACATTAAATATAAAAAATACATTTAATACCCTACAGGCTTGTTACAGTGTGAGATATTTTCTCTTTTTCTACTTCATCCAAGAGTACTTTAAGCAGAGTAAAAGGCATTTCATAATTTTGCTAATTTTCAATTTCCCTAGTCACTTATGCTTTTTACATAACTTTGTGGAATGCCTTTTTCGCTCCATAGTCCACTCCACACATACCAAAACGTATAAGGACAAAAGGCAGTTAAATATCATGTATATATGGTATATTTTGTGTAGATACACGTGCAAATTATTTTGAGAAATCGTGTAAGAACATTTATTTTTCTCCCCTTTTTTTCACATCAAACGTACAAAGCAAAGCAGTGTGGGTAACAACATGCAAGAAATAAAGGCGCTATAAAAATTCTCTCATGATCTCTCATGAGAGGACCAACCACTGCTGCTACTGGAACACCGTTTCATTTTCCTGAAATACAAACTATAATATTATCCTCTTCACAACTGTATAATATCATTATTATTTGTATGATTATGACTTTTCCTACAACACCACTGCTCACACAATATTATGCGCGTATATTCTTTTGTTTTTTTGATGCAGTACTATTTACAAGTAAAGATAAAAAGAAACAAAAAAACAAGCTTTCCGTACCACGATAACACACGCTTCTCCCGGAGAAAACTATGATATGAAACACGACCAACTGCAAACACATCATCCAACTAAAGAAACGATTTTTTTTGCTGTTGCTGCCGACTATTTTATCATACTGCAATCTTGTATATTTGTTCTTCACCTTAAGAATGCACAAATATTGCATCCCCAGAGCCGTTTCTTTTTCTCATTACATTGTACAACACAAAAAAGAGCGAAAGTAAAGAAACAAAGTTGCATAGTCTGAATTGTGTAATAGTATTTTAGTGTTTGGTCTTGGTCTATCTTGCTTTTCTAAAGCATCTGTACCAAATGGATTTTTTATGCGTGCCAGCCAGTAACACACCTTCGCTGGTTCTCGTATTCGACTACAACATATAGTATAACATCATTGTAATACGAGCTCGTCTGGGTTTTATAAGAATCAACTTTGTGCATTATATATTTACACGGTTCTCCGGTTCTTTCACATTGCAACATGCAGAGTGTGTTTAACTTGACTGAACTACACGATTTACATCTTCGTTCTCTCTTGTTTCTATCCATCCACCTCTCTCTCTCTCTCTCTTGCTTCTCTCATGTCCGTCTAGTTTCTATTATAATCATAATGAAATGTTCATAATATGAAGAGCAGAGCGAAGGGAGGTACTTCGTCATAAGAATATCCTGTGATAAATGTTCCCTCAAAACTTCCAAAAAAATCTAGAAGGCATCATGCGTGTATCCGTTCATTCATTCGTGTGAGATGTTCACGAAGATTTTCTTGTAGTTTCCAGATGAAAGCGTGCACACTTTTCTCTTTCATATTCAACTTTTCCTGGAACACAGTCTATCGTAGAACAACGGTTCGTGTTCTTTACGTGGCTCTCCTCTTCACCGCACCGCAATACAAACTATTTCCATAATAAGATGTGTACACCCGTCACGGTGCTCTGGAAGATACTCTTGACTTTTCATACTCCTTCCTTCATTTCATTTCACTTCCATTTTCTATATTATGCATCATATCATATCATCATAATAACATGGTAATGCATATATGAAATAATAATAACAATCAGTGTAATCATAACAGTAATATCGCAAGTTGCGCTGTGCTGTTATGAAAATTTTCTTGCTCCATACTCCATACATGCTTAATCTTTTACGAAGTAAGTTTTGTTACACGAGTATACAGTCCTAAGCAAGTAGTAGCTGAGCTGTCTTCTTGGGAAAAAAGTTTTTGTACCTTTCCTTCATTTTTTATTCTTATACATATTACAAGTCGCGCATATTACCTCTTTCTAGTTTCGAATCATGAAGATTATTAGGAATGACTTGTGTAATAAACAGCACAGCCGCCCATGCTACCGTAATAATTCGACAGCAACACAAACACATTCCTTACTTAGTTTGCTTGTATTCTCTCTTACAGTGAAACCTCTCTTATTATTATAGAGTATGTGACGGTGGTGGTGTATATGCATACCTATAAAAAAGAAAATGGGAAAGTAGCAAAATGAAGGTTTCAAATTTCGTCAGAAGACGAATGAAGAAATAGTGTAAGAGGGGGAAAGAGAAAATGAAATTCAGTCCAGGCAGGCAGGTTGTTACAGAAAGCAAATAAAATGTACCTTTGAATATAATGTGGAGAATGTGTGCATTTTATGCAAGTATTCTTGGTTGGGGGTTAGTAGAAAATTCACACGTATGAAAGTCATACCTCGAAATGCACTTTTAGAAGCAAGCACGGAGAAATTCTCTTATAACAGTGACAAGAAAAAGTTGTTTAGCATTGAAAATGGCAGTTATTATGCTATATAATACGGTGCAAAGAGGAATCACTCAAGATGCATGTACAGCTCGAATTATGAACTTGCTGCCATTTCTCGGTTATATGATAGATCTGGAAATTATTACAGATCGTTTGACGTATTTTATACCCCCAGCCAGGCCAGGACATGAGTCGTGTGCATACAATTCTGAACTGTATTTTGGCTTGTGAGTGAAACATAAAATGCACCTTTCTTTTGGCAGTGCCACAATAAACTTGCATTGCATATAATAAAATTTTACTTTTCTCTTCGCTAGACAAGTGGGATAAACGCGTGGAAACTATATATCGCAGCAAAACATAAATTGTAAACAGAAAAGTTATGATGATGATTCTCTATGTTCATACATGCATACATACATGAGGTATTAGAGTACCCTTCTTATTACATTTTAGATTTACAGAATCCTGTTTTTTGTGTTTTATTTTATGCACATTACGTCCAGTGAGCGACAAGTAATGCATGTTTTATACCGTTTTTTTCATATGGAAATTTTGTTACGGAGGATCTATCGTAAAACAAGACGTGTTTTATTTATGAGTACTTATGCTTAGGTTTATGGTCTTCCGGCGAAGTTTAAAGATGTCAGTTCTCGCTTATTCATTTTGTATTCTAAGCTCAAATATGCTTTTCATAACTCATTGCGGTCGAATATTTATTGATTGTTCTGTAAAGAGTCCAAAGAAATATATCCTACAATTTGAGGAATCTTATCACAAAACATTTATACTTCCCGTTCCCATACTCAAAAATTGCGCAAAATCTCTCCCTTACATGCAGCAACTTTAAAAATGAATTCAAAAGTCGATTACGTTCAAAAATTTCCCCTTTTGAAATTCTTAAATGGTAAGTGCTTACTCAATTTACTTTGCAGCACAGCATTGCATGGGAAAAACTGGCATCAAAGTGGTTTTCCACCTTTAAGTTTACTCACGCTGAAAAGGCAAATATTTACCCAAATCCTTGATCCTGGCAAATACTCTGAATTCATAGTTGGGATACACGTACAACTAAAGGGATGAATACCAGGTTTTAGTGAGTATACGATATATATACTAGTACGTATGTTCAAGTATGTATATAAACCCTTACAATCGACGTTGCGTATCATTTCGTCTGATCCTTCTAGTGTTTTACAAATTGTAAAGTAAAAACTCTAATTTCGTGGAAACTCTAAAGCTCCACTCCAAAGAGATGGATTTTTGTTTAATTTAAGAGAAACCTTAAATTGAGGTTAATTTGCAAGCTTTTTCATTGATAAGAATCAATCCATGAAACAAAACGGGTAGTCAAAGTAGAAAAAATCCGTATAAAGCAAAAGCAAACCCTATCTCCATTCGATCAGAAAGAATTAAGTATTGCGCTACTATTTGTTTATCTATGTAAACCACCGGCAACACCTTGCATTGAAACTGAGCCTAACAAGCTTTGAAGAAATCGTCCGTTTCGGTAGTAGATGTACATGTGCAAATTCACGCAAATAACGGTGCTTTTAGCACTACCCTTGCTCATTTTTGGAGTGTGTGACTTCCTCTGTTAAATTAAAAACGGTAAAATGGCTATGGGCGTCTTCATCTTTTACTTCGAGTTAAGTTGCTGCTTACTTATGCTCAGTCCAGGCAAGACAGGATAATTTATTTGAAAATTCTATAATGTCTGACATACCTACTTAAGCATGCTTGCATACATTTTTGGTATCGAGGTACACATGTAAATGAAGTATACACCTTCAACTTTCTTTAGATTATTTTTTCATATGCGTCGCGTGTCAAATTTTTCATGCATGAGAATTCATCACAACAGATTTTTTCTTGCATGCTTGCAATCTATTTATAAAGTTGAAATGTTCAGTCTGATTCTGCCTACCACTCCACACAATACAACTAGGTAGTATGCATATAACTACAAATGTGTTACTGTACAGCTTTTCTTGTGGCAAGGTGAAAAGATCAATATTTTTGTGTGAGTGGTTTGGCCAACCCTAAAGTTATGAAATAGTAAAATGCTTAGGTAAATTAAGTATTTTCCAGTAGAAAAAATGCATGTACCTATGAAATGTTTCCACACTTTTTAATATATGTATGTATGAATATTATATGCATATAATAAAAGTAAATTGATATGTACATATGTATAAATACTTGACTGTTGTGGAAAAGAAAAGAAGGACGGAGGGAAAGGCGTTTCTTCTTGAAGAAAAAAAGGAGTAAAATAAAAATAAATTAAGCAGCTTATTCATTAATCCAGCTAAAGAAAACCCTATTCCCTTACTCTAAAGATATAAACTTCAACCAAGTGAATAAAGTAAACGTGCATGACGTAAAGAAAATCGTAAAGAAAAAGTTGAATAATTTTCTCTCTTCCAGATTTATGCTATAACAAGCGCTAAATTTGGTTACCATTTTAGGGGAAAATATTGCTCATGATTTTAAGCCACACACATCTTATTTTGACTAATCGAAGTCCATTATAAATTCCATCATTTACCAAAAAGCTTATAAACTATGACGGTGAAAATATTGTACTTCATGAAAGCACTAAAGAAAAACGTTTTATTATGTTTTTATGAAAGAAAAATAGGCAGTTAAATAATCCGTCCTTTTGTTTTTCTCTGCAAGTCCCTAATGCAACGATTAAAGATAACACTGTTCCAGTTAATGAGCAACATAAAATATCGTATCGAATTAAAGGTCTACAAAAAAATGTTGGCTGTAGAAAAAAACGTAACATGAGCAATTGCCGATCCGTAACGTAACATGTTTCTGTTTTCTGATACATTGTTTAATTTTTTATCTAAAAAGGTATCAATGTGGAAGAGGAAGTTAAATTCGGAGAAAAGAAATAAAATCTTAACAGCAGTTCATTTTTCCATCTTAAAAATTTCGCCTTCTCTCCAAAGATTATACCATATGCATTTTGCTGGCATACACTAGATAGACGATTCTTAGTAAACTTTTTGGCTGCAGAAAAAATCCTTTAAGAAATCTGGTTGGTGTTTGAACACCAACCAGATTTCTTAAAGGATTTTTTGAACGAAATACCGCGAAGGCTTCTTTGTTTACATAAAATGCTACAAAAAAGTTTAAATGTTTTTGCATGTGTTCAATGCTATTTTGTTGTTAATCTCAGCTGTTCAACCTGAATTACATGGCTTAAGCGTCAGTTTTTTGGAGTACGAGATCCTTTGTTTGTTTTCACCATCTCACGTGACTCAAAGTAGGCGGAGTCTACGCCAAGTAAATACAGCCAACAAGTTTACAAAGAATCGTCTATCTAGTGTATGCCAGCAAAATGCATATGGTATAATCTTTGCCTTCTCTCAGAAGGAAATTTAAACCTTTACGACTGCGACTTACCTTTCACTTCAAGTTTTCTGTTTAAGCAACCGAATTACTTGCAAACAAATCAACGCAAATGCAACGAAGGTATTTATCAACGTATCTTAAAAAAGAAAAGATACGGTTGGATTGTTACCCAAGTGGAAAGGACTATAAAAGGATTTTATATCAGTATCAACTTTCTAGTTACATATACAAACATGTATGTATTCATTTCTTATGCGTTTCTTAAGGTTGGCAGATATAATTTAAGGTTGGCTGGTTAGTTGACTGCATTTGGGTATATATATTTTTGAGAGAACCACTCAACTGCACATTACATTAAAAACAGTTGGCCACATTGATGAGACTATTACCTTCACATTTTCTCCCCTCCTCTCTCACTCACATCACACACAACAAATGAGAAAGAAAAGAAGGAGACGTGTATTGCACTCATTCACTCATACAATCGCATTCATTGAGTCACTCATTCATTCTACTGAGCTACCACCACCACCATACCAGAACAACTACTTCTTCTTCACTTTGCTTACAGTTTGTAAAACAGGAAATCGAGGAAAAAACTAACCGGGAAATCTTTCAACCCAGCAACCAAGAAAAAAAAGTAGAAGAAAATAGTGAATAGGAGAAATAGAGAAGCTTTAAGAAGAGCGAGGTGCACATGCACTTCTCCATTTTTTTTGTTGAGACACTGATAAAGGTGGAACATGTAATGCTACAATATCAACCGAGAACATTCACAAAAATATTAGTTTATACGTTAATACTTTACTCGCATGCAAGCCTGTATACCTTAGGTACAAATGTTACAAATGGGAGACGTTACAAAACAACGAGGTATATAAAGTAACATTTTTGCTCCCCTTCCCTCAATCATTCTTTCCTCTTGAATCTTGAATTGACTTGACATTCCCATCAGGACTTTGTGGTTATATTACCTTTTAGCCAATACAATTCTTTGATCAGATACGACATTTATATGACTCCCTGGGACTCGTGTTCTTTAAGAAAAAACCAAAGAGAAAAACTTAGCTGAAACTTTTTTCCTACTTTTCTTCCATTTCATTTCATACTGCAAACAAGGATAAAAAGCAGAGAGGAGGAGAGTAAAAACAAGAAAATGCATCGTTCGTATCGTGTTGCTTGCTGCCTTTGCTTCCCCTGAACGTGTTTCTCTGCTTTTATTTTTATATTCAAGTTCAGTAGCTTTGGCGTCACACTTGAAGGAAGCCCAAATAAAAAGAAAGTAACAAGAAAGTAATTCTCTCTTTATTCTCCATTCTATTGAAATTTCTCAAGAGAGGTTAAAATTTCTTCAACTGCATTCATGCATTCATTACATTTACTTACTGTGTGATTTTGGGGTGCATATAATACACATATTTATGCATAATAATAACTTTCCTCTTAGAATTTGCTGAAGAAGCAAATCTGGAAGCAAGCATCATTTTTTGCATTTCTTCAAAATGAATGGCTATACATATTATGAGGTATGTAATTAGTAATTTTGATGGTGACAAATAAATGAAAATTTTCCCTGGAAAACTTTCTAAATGAATTCTAATAAAAAGTGACAGAGTTATTTCGTGAACAATCCACACAAACTGTGTAACTTTGAACATCATGATTTGGAGTATTTTCTTCGAGAAAGCAATACCTTTCATCCAATATTTCATGGTACACATCCTTATTTTACTTTATTGTGTGCTCACAATTTTCCTCCTGTTGTCGTCTCTTCTTGTTTCTCACGTAAAGCTGTCTTAATGCAATTTGCAATCAGAATCACTCAACTGGAGCATCTATTTGTAGACCAGGGACAGCATACACAATGATGACAAAGTTGGCTCAGACACGTTTTTCGTTTCGTTTTTCAGAAACAAGAGGCAACTTAAATCAACCCCTTCACTCCTTCCAGCCAAAAATTTATTCCATTGTTGTGTTGTATACTGTCATCATGCCACTTTTTCTAGCTTGTATCCAAAAAGATATCTACACAAACCACACAGAGAAAAGACGAACTGTTTATGTAACACTCACAAAATCGTCTTCGTTTTCCTTCTCTATTTTCCCCTTCTCATAGCAAGCATTGAGCTGCCACCGCAGTCCCATCGCTTTGTCAACGTCTGTACGCACTTAATTCACCGCAATCAGAGTGGAATTCTTTGATAATCCCATGGTTGAATCCTGTGCTACTTTTTTCTGTGTGATATGCCTGCAATGCAATACATATGTATTATAAGTAATCCTAATTCTACTGTGCAAGTTTTGTAAGCATGTATGAATGCATTTAGAAATGTATAAATCTTGATACCAAGCGAGAAAATTCCAGCGAAATCTTTTTTTTTTACTTGTTCTCGTCTCTTTTCCACTTTTAAAAAGAGTCTGTCAAATCGTGCTCAGTTTCAACAGCATTTACTGCCATGAACAAAACATTCAGAAACCGTTCAGCGGTGTGGTGATCCCATCTTTTCCAACAAATACATCCGATTTTTATGTTTCTTCCAGATGAAAAGAATGAATGAAAAAGAAAAATATTTCTAAATGCCATCACTGCCAACCAGAACCAGACCACTTCCTCATCCACCATTTGGATTATCTAAAGAAAGGAATAAAGCACAAATAAGAGTTGTTTGTAGACATTCGCAAGATTTACTACTTCATTTGAAGCTGATAAATAAATTCTTTTGACTTGTTTATATGTATCAGAAAAAAATAAGGATGTTAGGGGAGAAGAAATCTTGTGATCCAACAATTCAAGTCAAAACTCTGAGATATCACAAACTTGCACACATTGTGTATCATTTTGGCTATTTCAGTGGAAGATCAGTAGCGGAATTCCGCCACAATG
Organism: Entomobrya nicoleti; assembly: GCA_034695465.1. Classification (NCBI taxonomy): domain Eukaryota; kingdom Metazoa; phylum Arthropoda; class Collembola; order Entomobryomorpha; family Entomobryidae; genus Entomobrya; species Entomobrya nicoleti. Next base: position 15,596 of record JAQFZG010002697.1, read on the forward strand.
TAGCGGAATTCCGCTACAAAATAAAAAATAAATTATTTAAATTATTTTAGCTTTAAATTAACACGTAAATGTTTAA